>CAEGAE010023750.1:0-83985 GCA_903067095.1 Girardinus metallicus | reverse complement strand
CACACGAACAACCAGGGACTGAACAAAAACAACTCCGCCGAGACTGAGCCATTTTCCTAGCCTTTTAATGCTAACGCTATAGCCACCGGAAGTTGTCAAACCCCACATCCGCTTTAAAACGCGGAAGCGTGAAAAGGGTCTATTGGTGACAAAAAATTCGACTTTCTTTTAGTGTTGTAGTTTGACTTCCTTCCAGCAGGAAGGAAGTCAGAAACAAAGATGGCGGGACCGTAACCTTAACAGGAAAGAGAAACAGTCAGAAACCATTTATTCAGTCAGTATTTAATTCAGCAATGACAGAAAATAATATTCATTTAAAAAATTTTTTGTTCAAAAAATATTATGAAATAATTTGCTAATGTTACCAGAAAAAAGTTGTACTGCTGCTTTAATAATTTGATGCTGATGTGTTCAATCATTACGTATGATGTGTTCAATTTATTACATACTTACAAAATATAACTTCACTATATGATAAATATTCCTTTTTAGCATGATAGGTAGGCTGCTTTCTCATAAAACTACAACTTTATTGCCTCAATATTTATTCTGGTAATATTGTGACTTTATTTTGTAATTTTAAAAAACAAAATTCCCTCCAGGACTGGAGTTGGTACCCCTAAAATAGGCAAATTATGCAAAAAGGTCCTTCGTTTTGTGAAAATGTTATTGGAGAAAGTGTTGTCCTCTTGGCAAAAACTATTACCAATAATTTTAGTTACTTTAATTATTATTACGTATTATATCTGAAGGACGTATCTTCTAATCCTGACTCTTATTTGCAGATATTGCCGGTTGCCCACACCAAAGTGGAAGATAACGAGGTAAACTTTATTGTTATTATTTTGATTGATCTTTATTATACATTTAAATCATATTTGTTACAGATTTCTGTCTGAAAAGTTCTCTAAACATAATATTGACTGGTTGGTTTGTGCAGGAGTTGAGGGAGAGCGTCCAGCTGCTGCTAACGACGAAGATCGCCGTTTACCTGATGACCTTCCTGATCGTGACGGTTGCCTGGGCCGCGCATATCAGGTTCTTACTTTCTCTGTTCAGATTTCTTTTTATCGCTTTGATTTTTTTTCCAAGTTTCCTTATTTGGTCTTTGATTTTCGCAGGTTATTCCAGGTCGTTGCTCACATTGACGATTGCCTCGCTCTGCTTAACCTTGTGAGTACGGCCTCAGGTTTGTTGACGTCTTTATTTTTTTTTTTTCTACCAGACTTTCTCCAAGTTTCACATTTCCCTTTTTTTGTTCTGCTTTCTGTTCTAATTCAGGCCTGCATGATGCTGATAACCTTCTTGCCGTACACTGTGAGTACCAGGCTGGTCCTGAATGCGTTTACATTTGAATAAATAGATAAATTTTTCTTCCGCTTTGCAGTTTTCTTTAATGGCGACCTTCCCTGAGAACATCCTCGGGATTTTACTCTTCTGTGGTTGTGTGATGGTGATCGGGGTGATTCAGGTGAGGAAGCTGAAGCGTTTCCTCGTCCTTTACGTCAGATGTCGGCCCGGTCCCAACTCTCACAATCTTAATCTTGGAAATACGGCATTGTACACAAAAAAAAATTAGTTTTCAAATGTAAAGTACTGAAATAGTTTTGGTTCCATTCGACTGGACATGTGTGGATACGTTGAATTTTGTTCTGTTTTCAACACATTGAACATCCAAATATCTCCAGCATTGACTTTGAAAGGAAAAATATCTTACCTGTACATATAAAATTGATTTATTTTGTTGTAGTTGTACTTTTAGCAGCATAAATGCTGAAACTGTGACCGATCCCGCCATTTTGGATACCGAAGTTCCCAACGATTGTAACCTGCGCACTCGAACCTTTATGTTCACTTTGACTGAGTCCACACTTCAGAGGGGCGTAGGGTGCAGTGTGAGATTTGGGACCGGGCCATTTGCACCATGTGTTCACTAACCCTTGCAACACTGACCTAATTTCTGCGTTTTCCAGTCGGTGATTGTGCTGTACGCCTTCAGCCGGCCCTTCCTGCTGAACGAACAGATCCAGATCTCAGAGAACCTGACCTACTATAAACATCACATCCTCAAGGTCATCATGAGGGTTCCCATCATGTGCTTCTTCGCCAGCATCTTGTCCTTCATCTTCTTCCAGCTGGTCAGCACCAAGTTTTTAAACTCGTAATTATGACTTCCTGTGTGGCTTTTATTTTTTTATTCATGGCAGGAATGGGTTTCCGTAGTTCCGTAAGCCTCCCATGTTTCACCACCTTTCAATAAGTTGTTGAGGTCGTTATAATTTATGCCATGTTTAATAACTCTGTCTTCCAGTCTTATGTTCTCCTAGCCATCACCATCTTCCTGCCTTACATCTCCCAGAGCCTGAAGTGGTGCCGCAGCAAAGCAATCGGTAGGAACGCAGACCCACCGGCGCTCTGATGGCGCTTCCTTCCTCCCTCTTATGAATCTCTTCTGCTTCAGGTCAGGTGGAGGAGACGCCGGAGTCCATGTTGTTTTACACATACCTTCCCAACGAGCCGCTCAGCAAGGAGCGAGTCGAGGCATTCAGCGACGGCGTTTACGCCATCGTAGCAACGCTTCTGATCTTAGACATATGGTATGCTCTGAAGCTAAACAGTATGCTTTACATATTTGTTGAAATGACCACTATTTTGTGAAATGTATGAGACAAATAATCTGTAAAGAAAATAAAAATAAAAATTGAGCTCTCCTGGCTTTTTCCCAATCAGGGCTCTGAACTCTCACCTACACTGCAAAAACTCAAAATCCACAAAGTAATTTTTGCTCTAGTTTCTAGTGCAAGTATCTTACTATTGTCTCATTTCAAGTGTACTAACTTACAAGTAACTTTTTAGCAAGAAATAGTCAATAATTTCTTAATATTTGTGAAAATACGAGTTCCACTGGCAGATTATTTCACTAACATGGGAAAAATGTTCTAAGTGAAATAATCTGCCAGTGGAACTTATAGGCTTTTTAAATATCAACATTAAGGAATTATTGAGTTAAAACAAGCTGTTATATCTTGCTGAAAAGTTATTTTTAGATTAGCTTTTGTCTTATCTCAAGGGTGCTTAGATATCTGCACTAGAAAATTACTTTAGGATTTTGTGTTTTTGCTGTGAGGAGGCGGGTCTTAGTGCTGTCAATCACCCCTGTGTATCCAATACAATTCAGAATGCTTTTCAATTAATCCTACTTATCAAACGGTATAGTACACTATGCACAAATAAAAAGATTCAAAGCAGATTAAAAAGTTTCTATCTAAGGAAACCCCAGAGCTGGCAGAGCTTGTTGTGAATGCTAAGGCATTCGCAACAAGCCTTAGCATAGCGACCATTGATGTAGCATAGCGACCACTGATGTCAGATAATCAATTTTCCTGTAACAGTAAGCTGTTTCTCCACCTTTAGCACATTTAGCAACGTGCTAATGTGTGTTCATGAGGTTGATTGGTAGCGCTAGGAGCCGCCTCCTGGCTTTGATTGGTTGGTTTTGGTTAATTTCTAAAGACGGTGGAGATCGATATTTTTTTTTTTCACAGATTATCTGTGACAGTTTTAACAAATATGTTTAAAAAAAAAAAGTCACATATTCATCTTTACTAAATAATTTGTGACTTTAATGATGTTCTGTTTACTAGTAAAACAAAGTAACGTGTATTGGGCTCCATGGTTTCAGTGAGGACAACGTTCCGGACCCGATGGTGGTGCATGAGCAGTTTGGCGACAGCCTGGTCGCCGCCCTGCAGGCCTACGGCCCGGAGTACCTCGCCTACTTCGGCTCCTTCGCCACCGTCGGCCTCCTCTGGTTCGTCCACCATTCCCTCTTCCTCCATGTCACCAAGACGACGCGCTTCATGGGCCTGCTGAACACCTTCTCTCTGGCATTTGTTGGCGGTTTGCCGTTAGCCTACCAGCTAACGCACGAGTTCCCGCGCAACTCGCAGAACGAACTCGAAGCCATTCAGATCAGCTGCGTGATCATTTTCTTCGCCGGGATATTCCAGCTCTCCATCTGGGTGGTGGCGCTCTACAACGAGCAGGAAACCTTGCACCCTTACGTCTGGTACGGCGGACGGGAGCATGTGTTCATGCTAGCTAAGCTAGCTCTGTATCCCTGCGTCGCTTTGGGGACGTTTTTCCTGTCCTGCATCTTGAGTAAATTCAGCACCTCCATCTTCCACCTGATGGAGATCACGGTGCCTTTCGCCTTTCTTGTGCTGAGGCTCTTGGTGCGCATCGGGCTGGCACTGCTTCGCTTCGTTTTCTGTCCCAATCGGTCCGATCTGACGACCGTTGTGGACGATGAAGCGGACGAAACGCGAGTGCCGTTTAATGCTGTAGTTACCTAGAAGTTTCCCGATTGGGTCTGTGGAGTATTGCTGCTAAAAGGTTTGGCCACTGAAAGAAACCCCTGGTGGCTTTATGTCCAGAACAAAGTGGACAGAACCTTCCTCCTTTTCTATTAGTTGTTTGTTCATATCTGGAGCGCAAAAGGGATTAAACGCTGAAGGCGAAATCTGGAAGCTCTGATAGAAGCGGCACTAATGCAGTTGGCCAAGATTCATCCATTCATTCATTTTTCTTTTCAGTTGCTACCTGCGTGATTAGCGCCCATTTTAACCAGAGGTGGGTAGTGTACCCAAAACTTCTACTCAACTAAGAGTAGCACTACTGTAACATACTTTTACTGATGTAAAAGAAAAAAAAAAAGCCGTCCAAGAAATTACTCAAGTAACAGTAAAAAGTACAGCATAGTAAAAGTACTCAAGTAAATGTAGCCTGGTAAATGTAAGCAGTTACTACCCATCTCTGGTTTAAGTGTTGTGTAACCATCCAGGCATCCAAATGGGATTCTCTTAGCATGTTTATATTTTTGTGTTTTATCTCAATCAGGATCTGAAGGTTTGATTGGGAATCTGTTTTCTGAGCTAAAATACTTTCTTAAAGGTTTAGTTCAGATAATTAGTAGTGAAAGGTTATGAGATAGAAACCTACCTTTCCTTTGTATTTGGCTGAATTGTATTTTATTTGGTATAATTTGGGTCTCCTTTAATGAGAACTGCAGAAGCTGAGTCATGACGGCCTTTCTTTTTTATTATTTTGCATATTGTTACTGATCCATTTTGTTTTTGCGTAGGCTCGGTGAAGCTGGTTACTTTTTCTGGTTAATGTTTTTTCTTTGTTCTGCTCCAGAGTGACGCACTGAATTTGGTCATTGCGGCCGCAGATCTCTGACATTTTTTCAAGGCCTGAAGCAAACTGAGGAATGTCCTTAGGAAAATAGCGGCACTTTGACCAGGAAGTTGAAAGGTCAATCTCGGTTAAGTCAACAGCAACAGGGGCGTCGGAGTCTGTAGTGGCGAAACTGGATGAACCAAAGAAAAACTTTGGAAATATCTGGTTCATAAATGTTCAGACCCTCATTTGGAGTCATGAGATACTTGGTTTTGATTTTTTTATCCCAATTCTTGGGAGCTATTAGCTTCTGAGGGCCAAAATCATTACGTCGGAAGGACTTTTGGGCCAAAAAATTTATGTTTTATGACTTTTTTTTTTTAAGTTTATCCACTCAGTAATCTAAATTTAAATCATTGTAGAAAAAAAACATAAAAACAGTTTTGCACAATTACATTATAAGACAGGCAAACATGTGATTATTTTTCTTTTTAGGCATTTGCAGAAACGCTATGATAAATGGACGATCTGTTTTTTTTGTACCTGTTTTTCTTTAATAAGATGAAAAAGTGCCCATCTCCATTAACCTCCTGTGCTTGCAATGAGGTAAGGAGCCACACAAAATCCTTCAAAGGGCCGGAAAAGGCCCCCGCGCTACACCTTGGACACCGCTAGGGCAAATCTATTGTTATTTTGGTTTAAATGAAGATGTCAAGATATAAGGAAGATACTAACTGCTCATAAACTCTCCACAGAACCAAACTGGAAGCTTATCGCACCTTAAAACCCGTGCTGAGAAAGTAGAGCCATAAAACTCATCACTTCACTGTTGTATATTAATTTTGTACAAATTCAACGACTTACAAATCACTTCAAATTAACATTTAATCAAAAACTAAACATCAAATGTTTCAGAGACAAAAACCGTGAAACATACGGAGAGTTTTTACTGTGTTGCATCAATACTGGAACCAGAAACGGTTCCCTCCTTTTTCCTGTAGTTCACTTTGTGTTTTTTTATTTTCTTCTGTTCATTATTTTTCAAATCAATGATGGTTGTGGATTTGACAACAACTTAGAAAGGATCCTGTACGTTTGTCCAGCAGGGGTCACTGTTATTTTAAATAAATAATGCTAAAACTCTGACAATGTCATAAAAAACGTTTTAATACCAACTCAAAGTGGATTTAAAACAAACATGCACTTTAATTAAAACCTATAAAATCATGTTCAACTTTTTTTTCCTTTGTATTTCGACTTTATTTTGTATTTCTTTGTTTGCAACCTGCACTGTTTTCCATTCAGATCCTGATGATGTTGAGAAGGGACCTTTACTTTATTTCACTGAAGGACTGAAAAGCCATTAAATGTTTGGTTGCAAAACGACGTCGACTTCCCAAATATGAATGTTTGTGGTGCATCACGCAGATCAATAAAAATGAACTGTCAAGCTTTATTTTTGTGATTTGTCATCTTTAAGGTCAGAATAAAATAGACGTTTGCTTTAAAGAAACAAATTTATTCATTTCGTTACAGTAAACTGCTTCATATCTCTAAAACAACTTCAGTGTTCACTTTACACGTTTGTATTGCTCGGTTCCTCCAGTAGAAGATAAAAGATTTGATCCGAAAGGCTAAATGCCGTCATTTCTGCAACAAATTGACCGAAACACACAAATTAAACCAGCAGCATAAAGTGCAGAACCTGAACATTTGGGTCGCAACAGCTTTGTGCTTTCAGGTCTTTACATTTATGTCTGCATGACCGTTAGATCCATAAATTAGGTTAAAAAACGCAAAATAAGAAATGAAACCTTGAGAGAGCTGCTGGAATTAAATTATTTTTTAAACTTGATTTTGTCTTGTGGCTGTTAGAATCTGTCACTGTCAATTTAGGGTTTTTGGGTTTTTGGGGGGTTTTTTAGACAATTTGGCCTCTGAATTTTTACACACACTGCAAAAACTCAAAATCTTGCCAAGTAATTTTGGTTTAGTTTCTAGTGCAACTATCTTATTACACTTGGAATGAGAGAAAACCAACTTGTAAGCAACTTTTTAGTAAGATATAAGAGCTTGTTTTGAGTCAATAATTTCTCAATATTGATAAAAAAGTTCTAGTTCCACCTGCAGATTATTTCACTTATAGCATGGGAAAAAAAATTATTTTTATAAGTGAAATAATCAGCAAATTTAACTAGTATTTTTTCATCAATATTAAGAAATTATTGACTGAAAACAAGCTCCTATATCTTGCTAAAAAGTTACTTAAAATGTTAAGCTGCTTCAAGTGAAAGACTGTAATGTTTTCTGTACATTTCCACCTGCAAAATAGGAATAATATTTTGTATTTTGCCAAATAAAAAGGGAATCCACTGCTACATTCAGAGCCAAGATTGGTTAGAAATCTTGAGATTAAATCACATTTTTACTATAAAAAAAAAACAATATATGTTGTAGACATTCTTACCAAACCTCTGCAAAAAAATTAAATAAAAATAAAATCCTGACCTATCCCTTACAGTACCCCAGAGGCTCTCTGCAGATTCTGTAAAAATGAGCTTAAAAATGTGTAAAAATGTAAATAATTATGATGCTTCAGTGTCTGGAAACAGCAGCAGTTACAGAACATTTACAGCTGGTCCCGATAATCTCACAGGAAAACACTCAGAACCGCTTAAACTAATAAATTAGAACCTTCAAGAACAAAAACTGACATGTGAATTAGCTCTCTGCTTTGGGTTGTTGTTTTAGAGTGGGATCCGACTCACTGGCGCCCCCCGGAGGCCCCCGGAAGGAAGCGAGCGTTGATCAAGCTTTGGTAAACATTTCTCCCCAGAGAGATCTGGTTTGGATCCGAGAGCGTGGCAACATGCTCAGTAACGCATCGTTTGACTCGACCCCAATGGTAAACATGGAAACAGCATTTCTAATAAAACCTTCTAGTGTTTACAGATTAATGTTGATGCGTTTACAGAGAAAACAAACCGTACCGGTGCTGCACACCATCTTACATTCATAATTTACTCTTATAAACATTGATTTGATGTAACCCTCCCTTCTCAAATCAATTTGATTTAACCGTCCCGCAGCATAACCCGCCTCCACCTTACAGTGCAACCACAGCTTAAAACAAAGGAAGCGCTAAGCTTTCATTAAAGGAATATTTCATGTTTAAAGTTGGATCAGAAGATAAATTCCTGTAAAGCTCACACAAAAGCATGTTTTGGAGGGAAAAAAAATATAAACTTAAAAAATGTGGCGCCAATATTTCTACTAATTTTATATCATCTGCAAAAAATAAAAAATAAATTCACATTTTGAAAAAAAAGAATAAAACAGCAAAATAGACATAAAATAATAAAGTTGCTGGTTTTATGTGTCCTGTTGTCGGGGTGGAAGGTAAAACCGTAAAATATTATTCAGTTTTAATAGATATTTTTTTGCTTAATTTAGATTTTAGAGTGAAACTAAAGCTTAAAATCTCTGAATATGAAATTCCTAAACTTTAGAAATCTGAAAGTGGCTACATTTCTCAGTAAGAGATCAAGTGAAAATTAAAGCTATCCTGTGATTTTCTTCTAATATGGGGGAAAATAAAGTCATTTTCACTTGTTTATTAGCTAATTATTTAGTTTAGAAATCTGTTATTTTTGTCTTTTTCTTCAGGGTTGAAATGTTTCATTTTTATAAAACCTCCTACAAATCATTGAGTGGCAACAGATGGAAGTGCCACACAACACATGCTGAACTCTATAACATACATTTTTTAATCCAACAGGGAGAAATGTCTCTAATTCCCATTAGAAATGTACCAACGGCAGAATAAAAGGCTAAAATTTTATGTCTGAGAAAAATAATTAAAGTAGGGTCTACCGCTGTCAGCCTCCAGTTTCCAAATTGATCGGCTGGAAAATAAACGGTGAATTTCTGAGTACTGAGCTGAGTGCTGCCACCTGCTGGTGAGGTTTTAAACTGCACATATTTCTCATTTACACGTTTCCTTAAAATCAATTTTGTTAAACTGGGAAAACAGATAATTTAATCAAATCTAATTATTTCAATTTCTCAAATAAAATATTCATATTAAAAATCCTAAAAAAAAAAAAATGTAATTGTTCCTTTACATTTTTACTAGCATAAGATGAAATGTTCTAAGTATCAAGTAACAGTTCATACATTGATGGGTTTTGCTTTATTTTTGTTATTTTTTCCCCATAATGTCCCTTTTTTACTTTGTTTTTTACCCGATGAGCCACAATTATTTCATCTTGCACTTCAGCACAGGAATCATTAAACAATAGAATAAATAATTTTATATGAATTTAACATATTATGATTAAGTTTTACGTCAAATCATTTCAAGTACCCGTTTCATTTTTAAATATATACAAATATTATTTATTTTAACCAAATAAACCTTTTACATATTTGCTCTTCTATACATTTTTAATGCAACTAATAAATACATTTAAATGCCCAGCAGAAACGGAATAAAAAAGAAATTTTTAAAAATGGCAATTATTCAAATTACTAGTTTGATTTATCAATTTTTTTAACTTTTTTTAACTTTTTATTAAATGCAATCCTGTTATTTTTTTTCGTCTGTATGTAACGGTGGCTTGTAAATAAAGAATTCAATCTACAAAAGTCACAGTAATGGTGTAATCACAGCATCAGTTCATTAACAGTTTTATAATGCAGGATTACAGTTTTAATGCTTAAAGCAATATTTTACCATAAAATAAAAAGCGATTTATCAGTGAATTTGGGAGAAAATGTAAACCTTATCGCTGTGTGGGCTTTACAGGTGTTGCTAGGAAGATCTTAAAACTTTATTTTAAAACAGTTAATCTATTCTGTGTTTGTTTCTGTTCAGATAAGCTACTCGGGTTTAGATTAAAGCTCCTAATCCCACTGTAACTCCTAATCTTTACAATCCTTTTCTTGAAGCCTTACAAACATCACCGTCTCTAAATAACAGTGAACTCTATAACATAAATTAAATCTACATGGCTGCTTGTTTAAAGATAAACTTTGTTCATGCTAAAGGAAATTATCTCTTTAGTTGCATATCATTTCTCACAGCTTAAAATGTTTGTTTTTTTTCCTTTTCCCACAGCAAATCTCTAAGTAAATATATATATTAGGTATTTGTTCAGCTAAATGTTTACGTATATTTCTGCACAATACATTTATTCAAGTGTCAGGTGTGCAGATGATGATCTACGATCTGCGCCTGCAGTCGAACCGTTTCCACCAATGTTTGGTCAGAAACCTAAAAGCTACCAGTGGAAGGAGATGGAGGCTGCGCCGCTGCTGCATGCGCTGTTGCATGCGCTGTTGCTGCTGCATGCGCTGTTGCTGCCGCATGCGCTGCTGCTGCCGCATGCATGCTACATGTGTGGATGTGCAGAGCGGAGTCCGTGAACCAGTCCGTTCTGCTGGTGGAAGCTCCTCTTAACAGTTTATATC
The DNA here is from genome assembly GCA_903067095.1 of Girardinus metallicus. Taxonomy (NCBI): domain Eukaryota; kingdom Metazoa; phylum Chordata; class Actinopteri; order Cyprinodontiformes; family Poeciliidae; genus Girardinus; species Girardinus metallicus. The sequence goes on along the minus strand of CAEGAE010023750.1, from coordinate 73,332 downwards.
AGAAAAGTCAGTGCAAAGTTCACCGTTCTCAAACAATCCAAACTCCTCCTCTTCCTCCTTCGCCGGCGCTGGAAAAGTGAGCGAAGGCGGTCAAAAGCAAACCGGCGGCAGCGGCGACTTCCGGTTTTGGTTTGGTACATTTTTTTTTTCTTCCCCTCTAGAATCGCCTCAAATCTAGAAGGTTGATGATGGATCTCGGAGTAACACACAGTACAGTCCGAAGGTGCATGTGCATGTGCGTGTGTGTGCGTGTGTGTGTGTGTCGGGGTGTCTGTGTGTGTGTGCTCGTACTAGCTGTGGGAACGGCCTCACACTCTTCCTGAGCGGGTTTCACTCGGCCTGGACGGCCGGCGGCGGCAGCAGGCCTCTCTCCTTCAGCTGGGAGCGCAGGATGTGGAAGATGCTGAGCTGCTGCTCCGGCTGCAGCATCAGCAGCTGCTGCAGCACTTTACTGGGGTTCGGACCTCTGCAACACAAATGGCCCAGTCAAAGTAACACAGTGTAGAGAACAAACAAAGCGGTAACGCTGGTAAAGACGGGCAAAAAGCCTTCAAACAAATGTGTCTTCTACTGGAGATGTAGAAACTCAATGGAAAACTCCAATTCAAAAATAAAATAAAAATATAATAAAATATGACATCATAAAATATAAACTAATATAATATAATTATTTTCTGCTGCACCTGTTGGCAGCAGATGGTTACAGTTATTTGTTAAAAAGTGAAGAGGAAACAGGAAAAGGAAAAAAAACCACAGGAAAAAAAGGAGGAAGAAAAAGACAGGATCCAGAGAAGAAGAAAACAGAGGAAAAAGAAACAAACGTCGCAAGGAAGGAAAAGGAGAAAAGCCAGGGAACGATGTAAGTGTGAAGACAAAAGAGGAGGGAAGGAAAATATAAGATAGGAAAGAACAAAGGACATAAAGATACAAGGAATGGAAGGAAAGTCAGATTAAAGGAAAGGTGGGAGAGAAGGAAGGAAGTAAGGAAAGAAAAGAGGAAGAGATTAAGAAAGAAAAGAAGCACGACAGACAAGTGAGGAGGAAAAGTAAGGAGGAAAAAAGGACTAAATGAAGGAAGGAAACAAGTAGGAAAGAATAAATCAGGACACAAAGGAAGGAAGAAAGAAATCACAAAAGAAGAAAAAACAAAGGACTCAAGAAAAGGGAGGAAGTAAAGAAACCCAGCAGCAACCCGTCCAGTTCAATCCGTCACTCAGCGAGTTGAGGCGCATTTTATTTACTCATTCATATTTAAAGACATTTTAATCCAACTAATCAACGATCAGAGTTTGCTGAGCGCTTCCTTGTTGCCCACCTGACGAAGCTGGCAATGTAGACGTGAGTGAAAGTCGCCATCAGGTACTGGCAGTCGAAGCGGTCCATGATGCCGCCGTGGCCCGGAATGGTGTTGGCGAAATCCTGAGAGAACAGAGCATTCCATGACTTTTCCATGACTTTTCCATGACTCTCCATGACCTTCGCACAACAGGTTCAGATAGAAAAGTGTATGACTGAAAGACTAACTCCACCAAGTTAAAATACAGGCAGAGAAGGAGAAAAACTAAATGAGGAAAATGTGAGAATGAAGCCCACACAGGTAAGTATGAATGGAATGAATGGAATCACATGATGAAAAGGTTAAAACATAAACCTGAGCACCAATGCAAACACAACATTGTATATGTATGTAGACTTCTACTCTTTTACACTTACTTGAGTCATTTCTTGGACTGTTACTTTTTACTTTTACTTGAATAAAACCTTTCAGCATTCTGCCTTCCTCTGCACAGCAACCAGCTCAACTCTTCTGGTTTTGCTTTTCTTTGTTCAAAATTATTTTTTCCAGACCAAAATAAAGTGAGGAAACACAGAAGTGCTACAAAAATGATTTCATTTTTAAGGAAAACAAACCCGTCCAAACCAAAACGGCTAGCATCAAGCGCTTGTGATAACTTTCTGACACACTCTTCTTTGCAGAATTGTTTTAATTCAGGCACACTTCAAATTAAGGTTTGGGTTAGACTTTGACTAGGCCCACTCCAAAACTTGCTGGTGTGGTTCAGCTTAAAGACAAACTAATAGCTGGACATTTTTATTCAGGATTTCCAGATGAAAAGCTAAATTTCTCCTGAGAAGTTGGAGAAGTTGCACAGAATATTTTCCACAAAGTTTTGAGAATCATTAAGATGTTCTTTTTTACATTTCTTAGGAAATATGAGACATTTTTACTACGGTTCAATGAAAATACTTTTAAACCAGTGGTGTCCAAGCCTTTTGCAACAAGGGCCAAAACCCTTAGCTGAAAGTCCTCAGGGGCCAAAATGTGTCTTTTCTCCCCAATTAAAAACACAAAAATAATATTATTGAGAATTCTTTATCATTTTCCTGCACCACAAAAATAAATTAAACAAGTAATATTTCAATATAAACAGACTTTTGACTTAATGTTTACAGTGATTTAACTTATTGGGTCAATTGTTTTCTATGTTGGTGGTTTATAAAATAATTTTATTTCAATTCTAGCAACGACAATGAGAATTTTTAATGGATAAATATTCTATGATATTCTACAGTAGGGACAAACAAAACAAAGTCATTTTGGTAATTCTAACTCATCTAAAACAAGAAAAGTTTAGTTTAATTTAACTTCAGACAGTGACAGAAAAAATTAGGTGCATAAAAATATCTGGTTTCAATTGTAAATGACACTTTCCAAATCTAGCCATTTAATCAAACGTTAGATTGTATTTTATTAAAAAAACTGTGCAGTTTGAATATCAAACACTTTGCAAACATCTAATTAAAATTCAAGCATTTTCAAGGATTTCAAGCACCCATATGAGCCTCGTTGTTGAGACCTTTCGACCGTCTTCATCCAGGTAAAACAATCTATGAGGGGAAAATACTTTTTTCACGAGACTATAAGCAGTTTAAAAGGGATTTAGGAAAATTATTATGTTTAATTGCCTCATTTACCAAAGATGGAGATGTTCTGCAAAGACCGACAGCAATTTGAGCGATTAATCAAACCCGGAGAGCTTTTTCCTGTGTAATTAGATGAGGCGTCGACGCAGGCCTGACAGCAGGTGGCGCAGTTTTATCTCGACAAACCACAGCAGAGAATCTGTGCTGCTGTTTGAGCGATCCGTCAAAAACTCTGCTGAGCAAACAGAGTCTTTAAATAAAACCCAGGCAGCCCAACCGATTCCTGCAACGACTCACCTCACGCCAGGAAGCATTCACAGAAAGTTTAACATCTACATTCAACATGTAAGTATAAGAATCAGTCAATAAAATCAATACTGCAGCTGATCCAGAACTCTGCTGCTCGCATTCTCACTAAAACCAGGAAGAGAGAAAACATTCCTCCAGTTCTTCCTGCAGCTCAGAGAAAAGGCGTTAAAATGCTGCTGTTAACTTATAAATCACCGAACGGCTTAAAGGTCTGCTGTTGTTGTATCAACCTTCCGGACCTCTCAGTTCTGGTTCTGCTCTGCATCCCCAGAACCAAACATGGAGAAACAGCATTTAGCTTCCATGCACCACAAATCTAGAACAAGCTTCCAGAAAACGGCAAAACAGCCGAAACCCTGAGTTCCTTTAAATCTTTAAAGCCCTCCTGCTTAGAGTTGATTCTGAAACATAATAAATGAAACATGTTTCACTCTTCAAATGTAATGCTTGTTAAATTGTTGACTGTGTGGTGTTTTCTTCATAACTTTGTAATTTTGTGTTTTCATGATATAAAGCAGGGGCTGCACAGTGGCGCAGTTGGTAGAGCTGTTGCCTTGCAGCAAGAAGGTTCTGGGTTCGATTCCCGGCCCGGGGTCTTTCTGCATGGAGTTTGCATGTTCTCCCTGTGCCTGGTGGGTTCTCTCCAGGTACTCCGGCTTCCTCCCACAGTCCAAAAACATGACTGTCAGGTTGATTGGTCTCTCTAAATTCTCCCTAAGTGTGAGTGTGTGTGCATGGTTGTGTGTCTCTGTGTTGCCCTGCGACAGACTGGCGACCCGTCCAGGGTGACCCCGCCTCTCGCCCGAAAAGTTAGCTGGAGAGGCACCAGCAACCCTCCTGACCCCACTAGGGAGGAGGGTGTGCAGAAAATGGATGGATGATGTAAAGCTACACAAATAAACTTGATTAGTTTGTCTATACAGGCTTTTATTGATAGTAAATCTCAAAGACGGATTCTCAGAAGAACCGGGGAACCAAATGAAGCTTCATGAGTTGAGATGTTTCTTACTTTGATTTTGAACGCTCGCTTGAAGCCGCTAGCAAAGAAGCCGCCGAACGGCCCGATGAGGGAGGCGAAGGACGACAGGAAGATGCTGTGGATCTGGAAGGGGTAAAGGTTCACCGTTTTCTGAAACGGAAACAAAAAGACACGATGTCTTGACTTCATTCAGGATAGTCTTGAATAATAGCGTGGATTAAGAGCGAGTCTCACCCAACTGAGCGTGTTCTGCAGCGCCGCAGGGAGTGTGTACTCCTGCATGACAAACAGATCAGGGGGCTCACATTCCACCGTGAACCTGTTGGTCTCACTGTTGAACTCCACCGGACACACAAAGTACTGGAACCGCGACAGGAGGTAGGCCAGCTGAGGGGGAAGAAAGAAAGACATGATGGGCCTGTTGCGGTAAATTTTGCTGGATGATAAATTGTCCCAGAATGTAGAGCAATAAATGATAATATTTTCAAGTAATACAAACAAAATTGTCCTTCAGAAAAGGACTAGTAGAGCCCAAAGCACCAGACTGAAGACTTATATCATCCAGTTTTGGTAGAAAAGAGAGAAACAATAAATCATCCAAATTCCAATTATTGAGCTTGTTTTAACTGATCATGCGATTAATTGATTTATTGCATATTGGGGCAGGCGCAGTCAGTGACATGAGGAAACAGAAGATGTTGCACTAACTTTTGGAAAAGTTGCTTTTCTGAGGTTTAATATGCACATAACCTGCATATTAATGTATGCAGGTTATGTGCAGGTATAAACTGTCAGGTTTCGTCATCTTGGTGAAAGAAGGCAAGTCCAGCCGAGCTCCAATTAGCAGAAAGTAGACGCTTTATTTACAAGCTGGTACCGACATAAAAACTTCTCTGAGAACGCAGCGCGCAAACGCAGAGGATCCCACAAAACACTCGGGACACAGGTGGACTTAAATATACTGGGGAAAACACAAAACAGCTGCGTAAATTACGCCCAGGTGGCGGGGATGAAAAACCAACTGAGGACAACAGAGACACATCATGACATAAACAAATGGAATCTATAAGACCTTTTTAAGCCACCTTGAATGAAATTCAGGAACGAAAACACTAAATATAAGGGATTTTTAGGGTTGCAAAGATGGACGTTGTCTAGGTAACTGGCAATAAATTTGCGCTTTATTTGCAAATTTTAAAACTTGTGACTCACATATTTAAGGCCATCTTACCTTTTTCAAAAGACTTAAGGCCTTAACTTTTTAAGATAATTGAATTTAAGACTTTTTAAGGATGTGTGGAAGTGAATAACAACAAGAATATGAATCTGTCAACAGATTAAGGATGTTTTTTCATCTAGGCAGGCAGCAGGGATAAAAACAGAACACTTTGGTTCTTTATTACGTATTTAAGTCTTAATTTGATCTAAGTGCAACACTGCATGGTAGAAGCAATGGACAGATGACTTTATTTCATATTCTCACGGTCCTCAAACTGTGTTACGAGCATCACGGGTTGCTTCTAGATTTTTCCAAAGCCAATCGCTGATTTAATGTCTTCCAGAAGTAGTGATGCAGTATTTATTTGCTTCCTATAAAACCCAGATCTTCTTCATCTTTCTATGGGTTCTTGGAAACCATTTAGGGGAAAATGCTGAGCGTGTGATGAAGCTGTGAAAACTTAATTACTCACAATGAAGCCAAAAACCACCGTGGAGAAGAATCCCCCAATGAAGCCCTCCCACGTCTTCTTCGGCGAGAGCTGCAGGGGCAACGAAGAGAGAAGAAGAAGTGAAAAGTTGTTTTCAGCATCAACAAAGTTGACAACGTTTTTATCCACTTGGTGCCACCATTAATAAACCGCTTGTGATTCGAGAGCAATCGTTTTTTCACGCGGTACTTCGATCTGACTCAGTGTCAACAAGCAGATAAAATCCCACCAACGCACAAAAAACCGACGTCTGTTTCATTTTAGACTATTTAAAAATCTCTTTAAAGAAGTTGAGGACAAAAAGACAAGTTGTAGGTTTTCATGAAGACATTCCAGCATGTCTTCACTGAAACCAGATTTGGTTTGAAAGAAATTTAAAAGGAGAGATGGGATCTAACCCAACCTAAAAAGCAAAGCTTGCCTTTTCAGAAAGTGTCTTTTCTCTAAAAAATAAAGTAGCATGACTTAGTTTTTCAAAGTTGCACACTTGGTAGTCCGGCAGATTTGGCTTGATTAACCCGATCCATTATCCAGCTCCCTTGCTACCACCATCAAAAAAGATGTAGGCTACTTTGCACTGAATACTATATTATTATTAATATTACTAACATTACTGTTGCTGTCTTGATGTTTATTGTTGCTTTTGTATTTAAAAACCTCTGAAGAAGACACAACTTCCTTCTTAAAACAACGAAAACGTAAACAAAATGGTGTGGCGTCAGATTTTAGCGCTTGCAGGATTTTTTTTTGTACCTTTCTAGGTAAACAATCTAGAGTTTGATTAAAGCATACGAACTGAATGAATCACAAAACTTAAGGAAAAATGCTCTCTGGGCAGATAAAACCAGACTATAGATGTTTGGTCATGATGCACAGCTGCAGGAAACTAAATGCAGCATAAACATATTTCAACTGGAAGGCATAATAATTTGACACCAGACTTGAAAACCTTGAAGTCGTTGATCATCATGAACTTCCATTAACACCAAGTTTAAGGAAGTGCAAGATAAGCAGTAAAGAACCAGAGGTAACCGGCTGTTAGTCTTCAGACACCTTCGCCTTAAATTCTTAATACCAATCAATGAAGGTGACCAAAGCACTTTAAAGTAAAAATCACATCACAAGAAAAACAGACCAACAGAATCCAACAAAAACAAATAAATAAGAAAAATGCCACTATGCTGCGTGGTGATAAACCTGTCTGAAATAAAAAGTCTTGAGCTTAGACTTAAGCACCACTTGCTCTGATGAGTCAGACGTTAAAACCAATGATTTCCCACCTGCAGCTGCCCCTCACAAGCCGAGCTTAGTAAACCTACTGAGGTCTTACGCTGGTTTCACGGCGAATCTACAGACAAAAGTCATGTTGTTGTGGCTCGCGCTGAATTAGTGAAATACGAGGCCACCTGTTGGACAGCTGGGCCCAAAGAGGTCAATAACAGGACAGAGATTTCACACACGGCAGATATAAAACACGGCTGAAAAATTCATGGAACTGTTGACATAAAACAAGGTCATATTTCTTGCTGAAAACTTGCTTGTAAGTTACTTTTGTTTTATTTCAAGTGTACTAAGATACTTGACCAAAGATCAATAAGACTTTGTATTGAGTATAAAAGAGATTTCACACAGAATTCAGCTACGACTTGAATTTAAAAGAAAAAGAAAAGCTTGCTTTACCTTGATAAGAGGAGTTCTACCAAAGAAGAATCCAAACAGATACGCCATGATGTCGTTGCAGATCACAATGGAGATAGGAACAATGTACCTAGAAAGCAGGAATTTCAGCTATGTGAGCAGTCGTTGAAGTCACAACAACCAAAAACAATCATGAACCACAATGAGTTAACATTAATTTTACTAAAATCATTTATTTAATTAAAATCAGTTTCTACTTGGCTATTGCTGCTACAGGACACACAAAAACAAGAGCACCACAACACTAGTGATGGCACATCATGACTGTCTGTGTCCTGCTTACCAGATCATTCCTTCAAACAGGTTCTGAATGACAAGGTGGGACTGAGTTACCACAATCAACAGGGTCACATGGGTCCAAGCAAACTGGAATGGCAAACACAAAACACAAACACCACAGTTTCACTGCACTGGAATGTCGTTGTGCCTGTTCAGAAGTAAATGTGTCGGGAGTAAGTGGAGTCCACACAGGTGAGCGACGCCGACGGAGGGAGACGATCAGAAACATCAAAATGAAGCGAGACACGCAGGCAACAGATGGACAACAGAGCTCACACTGGAAAATTTTGGAGGATGCATGCAAAAAAGAACAAAATGAAAACGTAATACTGCAGCATGATGAATGCAGTACAATACAGGAGCAAGAATTATTCATGTTTTGAAAATACTCAACTCCAGTCACATGATCAGCACGAACGAGTTCTTAATTTGGGGTTTTTAAATGAGCGATGTCAGCTTTTCTAGTTTCGGAATGGAACGATTATGCAACATTCAGGGAAAAAAAAAAAAGAGAAACTCAGCACACAAGCTTGAATTTACTTAAAACATGCACAGCAAAAACACACAATCTTACCAAGTATTTTTGGTCTAGTACACTTTAAATAAGATCAAAATAAATTACCATCAACTTTTCAGCCTGTTTAAAGTTAATAATTCCTTAATATTGATGAAAAACTACTAGTTGTATAAGAAGATTGTTTTACTAACAACAAGACATTTTATAAGTGAAATAATTTGCCAATAGAACTAGAACTTTTTATTATTGACTCAAAACAAGGTCTTATGTCTTGCTGAGATGTTACTTGTAAGTTAGTTTTGTCTTATTTCAAGTATATTTATTTGCACTAGAAACTAGACCAAAAATACTTAATATTTTGTGTTTTTGCAGTGTATCCTTTAATTTAAGCTTGTGCACCAAGCTTTTCTTTTTTGTGTGTTTTTGCAGTGCATAACATAATTCTGGACTTTAGATCCCTATGTTTTGGCAGAACTGATATAGTTCATTAGCTGGTTTCAAGGCACAGTAACCATGGAGACGAACTCCCAGATAGTCTTAAACTTTCCACTGAGCTGAAGGACTTTTCTAACGTCAGAACCAGCAGTGTTCGCATTGAAAAATAACTAATCTTGGCATTAGTGATTACAAAGCATTTACTATCATTTATATTGTTATTTTATGACCTTGTGCAGTGATTGTATGTGCGCATGTTGCATGTTAATCTAGCACAGCGGTGGCTGATAAGCTAATTTAACCACACGCTCCACTGATGACCTGTCAGGGAGTTTGTGTGTGTGGGTTGCCTTTTTATCATTATTATTTTTATTTTAGCTGAACTGAAACACACCAAATTCTGCAGCACATCTACATGTTAAGGTTGTCATAGTCAAGCTAGCATAAATGACCCAATTCATTCTCTCTCACTAACTTTTGTTTTTAATTAAAACTTTTTCTTCACCTGTGAAATGTGATACTCTGGAATTTTGTTATCTAATTAGTTATGTTGGCAAAGCACTGCCTCCCTTTTTCTTCTATATATGAAGTGTACATTTAAGATTTAGCGAGTTATGTTGACAACTTGACAGCTAGGGCTAATGGTAGTCATCGTCAGCAAGCAGGATCTTGCGCGTTGCAACATAAACATTTCCTCATCATATTAAGCTTCAGGAAAGGCCCTTTCAAAACCCCGACCTAAACCCTGTGGAAAATTAGCAGACTATGTTTAAAAGCCGGGCGGTGCCAGGAAATCAATTAAATGAAGACCAACTCTGGCAAGAATAGCATTAGAAGAGCCAAGTATCCAGCTAGTTTTACGCCAGTCCACTGTTAATTGCAGAAATTCAGCGTTTAAGTTGCATTATTGTAGCTATTCTGCTTTAAATGCCTTACAGGCCCAAATAACTTCACTAGTAAGTAAAATCAGTCCAAATTAAAGTCTTCTCAGTTTGATGTCATGAAAAGCGGAGAACAGACAAAGAGGATGGACAGCATGTTCAAAGCAGTGAAGCAGAGGATATGGTTACTTTGCTGATACACACCATGTAAAACTGCAGGCGGTAATGTTTCTTCACTAAACTCAGCACAAACATGCAGAAACCTGTGAAAGAGTAAACAACATGCTGTCAGTTTAACTCAGCAGTGTACAGTAGATTGAACAACAGTCTGCTCTGTGCTGGAGGTTGTAGTGTGAACCATGCATTTGATTAAACAACTTCATATGTTCACTGACGTAATAAAAGTAACAATAATTACACAATACCTCATTTAAACCTGCAGCGCACCCGCTATAAGGTGAAACAAGAGCCGCTAATGCTGGTTTATGCATCTTTTCTGCGTCTGATGACCTTTAATACAACGCTCTGACTTCCTGTCAGGCGCTTTGGAAACTGTCTGATAACCGTATCACTCCACTCATGATGCCACCACCACTTACGCCTTCTTGTTCCTGGTCTTTGTATCCCAGGAGGGCAGGATGCTAAGACAAAAGAGTCATTTTATTCTGTCCACTGAAATATTTTCTTCATCAATGCTTCATTTAAAAAACTGAGTCAAATTTTTACATATTTAACACAAAAACACACCTGAGCGAAGTTGGCCCCCACATTCTTCAAATCTAACAAAACTGGTGTCAAATGTTTATGCTACGTTTGTGAAGCTCCCATTTTAAGGATATTAATGTATTATAAATATATAAGTAAACGTGTCCAAATCAGACAAAATTGGTGTTGATCAATTTGTGCAGCCAAAATTTTCATTTGTGCTGCCATAATTTCAAATATATTAATGAAAAAGATTCCAGAGGTCATCAAAGGTCAACCAGCTCCGTGCTCACATTTATAAAATCAATCAAATTTGGTGTCAGTCAACTCAACTATGTTTTTATAGCAAAAAAAAAAAAAAAAAAACCTGTTTGTGCTGCTTTTGCTTTGAAGATATTGATGATGACCTCTGGAAACTTCTTTATTAATATCTTTTAAACAATAGCGGCACAAATAAAAAATTTTGATGCACAAATGTTTGACACCAATTTTGTTAGATCTGAAGAAGATTTGGGGGTCAACTTCACTCAGGTCAAAAACACAATGGCGGACTGACCTAGCGCCCCTACGAACGAGCTCAGCTAGCTTACTGGGGAAAACCCTGGAATTAAATTTAATTTAAGGCTTTTTTTTACCGCATCTTCACCAGCAGTGCTCATAGTTTCAAAAGGTGCTGCATGTGAGCTGGTATAAGATCAATAAACCGTCCAACCAGCAAATGAAAGATCAAAAACAAAAAAAGTAAAAGAAGGATATGAATGAGCTCACGTGATTGCAAATCAGAGTTTATGCTCCAAGTTTCCCAGAGGGATTTTTTTTTTTTTTTTATTCGCAAAACTAACGCTGTTTGAGGGTGGAATCTGATTCAAAGGGGTCAAAGGTCAGGTGTTGTTATTCCAAGATACTGAAGGCGACTAACCTGCAAGGTACAAAGTGAAAGAAATGAAGCGGTGATAGCGAGCCAGGAACTGCAGAGGCTCCTCCCTCCGCACCAAAGCCCCAAAGTAATCCGCCAGCGTTTCACCGTAGAAGAAGTAGTTGACACAAATCAGGAAGTACCTGAGGCAGAAAGGACAGTTCTAGTGCCAAGTTATTGTTTGGGTCACTCGGTTTCTGTCTTGACCTGCTGCACATTGGCCTACAGAGAGAGTGTGTGTGTGTGTGGTGGCCTTGGTAGAAGAAAAAAAAAAGTGTTCATTTACTTCCAGCATGGCAGTGAACTTTGCTTTGTGTGGGTGTGTATGCAAAGTGTCAACAACAGCAGCAGGGTGGGGATGCTGCGCAAACGCCCACCCCCGCGCACGCACACACACCAAAATATGCAAATCTCACAAACTCTAATTGATACTGTATTAGTTTAGATAGTAAACAATAGACTGGGAATCATAATTTATTTAGTACGTCTGCGTGATTTATAAAAGGAAACAAAATTTCCAGCGTCAAATTTAGAGCAGGTTTGCGCTGGAGATTTTTATCTGGTAGTTGAAGCCATTTCAGTTCTTACTGGGGAAAAGTTTGGTTGAAAATTATTCTCCACCATTACAGCTCCAGGAAAAGGTTAGACACATTGATCCCACATCAAATTGGAGATTTTAAGAGTATTTTTAACGACGTGGCTTCAAATAATTTTTTTTTTTCATACCAGATCCGATTTTTCTCACTTCTGTTTGTAAACAAGAAATTAAAAATAACAGAAAATATTTTTACACTACAAAAAATAAAATCTCACCAAGTATTTTTGTCTAGTTTCCAGTATGGATATCTTAGAATACTTGAATCAAAACATAACTAACTTACAAATAACTTTTCAGTAACAAATGGGATGTTTTTTAGAGCCAACAATTCCTTAATATTGATTAAAAAGGTACTAGTTTAGCAGATTATTTCACTTATAACACAGAAAAAATATTAGGGCCAGACTATGAGAGCTTTTAATTACAAGAATAAAGTTGTTAGGGATGCACTGACCCACTTTTTCACTTCCGATACCGATATCTGAGGTTTAGTCTCAGCTGACACAGAAAAACAGTGCTGAAAAAGTTTGCTTTTTTTTTTTAAAGAAAAAAAGCAAACATAAATGTACTGAATTACAATTATTTTTGATAACTCTACACCAGTACAGCACACATAAATACACCAATAGCTTAACCAGCTTGGTCAAACATATAAAAATAGCTTTAATTTGTTCAGTCAGTGCAATTAGGTGTAGAACAGCCAATATAAAATAAATAATAAAGAAACGGAAACTGACAAAAACAAACAATAAAAACATAAAAATAAAGAGCAGAAAACTTGTCCTTTTTAAGAGAATACTACCCTTTAAGAATATTTTAGAACAAAGTGAAATTTCATGAGACACATTGAAAAATTGCAGCATAACTTTGTGTTCATAAGATGTAGCTGCTGTTTAGCGTATTAATCGATTTTCCTCACCAACTCAGAGTCCTGAACCAAGGCAGCTCATAGGAATGGTAAACTCTGTAGCCGATGGTGATTATCTCCTGGAAACACTTGATTTGCACACTCATGACCTGGAACACAAGCACAAAGGAGAGTCGACAAACAGAAAATGAAAGCCTATTAAAGCTGAATCTCAATGTTTCAGCTTTATGTTAAATTCTTCCAGCAGCTTTTACTAACTTGAAACGCCAAACTTTCAACTTATACACACAGCAACCGCAAGAGAGTTTTTTAAATTAAAGTTTTACACCTCCAGTGTGATTCGCTGCAACTTACCACAAAGATAAGCATGATGGGTCCCATATAGATCATAAGGAAAAAACCCGAAATCATGCAAATGGACAGAAGTCCTCGTATCCAGTAGTTCTTCCATCTGTGAAGAATTAAAAGCTTTTAGAGAAAATGCATGGCTGTTGTATCAGATTTGTCACAAGGTTATAAATGAATGATCAACAGAAGAACCACCAAATTCACATTTCAACAGAGGATCGTGATTGGCAGAATATTTGAATGGAAGTGGGGAAAATATTAATGTCATCTGAGATAAAGAAACATGAAAGAGTTATGAGTAAATGTTTAGATGAGATCAATGTATCAATATTTATCCTGCCAAAGGTGATTAATCACAGGTAATTGTTAATCAAACCCAATCACTACTACTTAAAAACTGAATTTTCTATTTACTCTGGTTTTCTTTCTCAAACAGTATGATGTGAAACATTCAATTTATAATTTCTCTTAAAAATTACAAACAAAGGACAACTCAGACTTTTTTCCTCAGAATTCTGACTTCTGAGGGGAAAAAAATAAAAAAATCAGATATTTGAGAAAAAAAAAGTGAGTTCTGAGGAAAAAAAAGTCAGAAATTGAGACAAAATAGAGAAATCTGAGATTAAAGAGAGAGATCTGAGATTAAAGAGAAAAATCTGAGACTCAAGTTAAAAATCTCAGGGGGAAAAAAAAAATCACAATAAAAACTGAAATTTGAGGAAAAAAGTCAGAAATCTGATATTAAAGTGAGAATTTTGAGAAACGGACAAATTGAGATTAAAGTCAAAAATCTCAGGGAAAAAAAATCTGAGAAAAAATGTTTTAGTCAAATCAGAAATCTAAGATTGAAGAGCAAAATCTGGAAAAAAAAAAAAAAGGTTAGAAATTGAGATTCAAGTTAAAAATCTGAAAAAAGACAAAAATTTTAGGGAAAAAAGTCAGAAATCTGATATAAAATCAGAATTTTGAGGAAAAAAAAAAGATAGAAATTGACATTAAAGTCAGAAACCTGGGAGGCAAAAATATCTTGTTATTTTTTAAATTCAGAAGCCCCTTTCCTCTTCAACAAAACCGTCTTTTCCACATTCCTGTGTAATGTAATGCATTGCCGATGTGTGTTTGCTGGGGAAAAGATTCATATTCCCACAACACTGTTTGTAGCTCTGAGGCGACACCTTCCACTGCAAATCAAAACACTGGAAGTGACCTCACAGGAGCCGAACTGAGGCTGTGAATGGAGGAGAGAAACCGCTGCATCATGAGAAACGCTCTCACTGCTGACCGCTCACGATCCTCATAAACTCTCTCTCTCCTGCAGTCTTCACCTCCAAATCCATTCATCCCTCCTCTGCTGCGTCATTCATCTTTCTTCTCAATCAGTCGACGTCCCGATGGTCACTGAAATCTAATCTAACTCCAGCTCCGTCCCCTCTCCTCTCTCTGCAGCGGCGCCCTTTGGCTTGATGAACCTTTAAGCACCGTGACCTGCCAGTCATGCAGCGGTCACACCCTCCACTCCTTCACTGTACAACAAAACAGCCCATTGTCGAGGACTTTTCCACTCGATATCTCTGCTGCCTTATGCGTTTATCTCGTCAGACTCTTATCTTTCTTCCTATGTTTATCTCCGTCAGGCACCAGCGAATCACAACAAACTCCTCGTCTGGGACAAACTGACATGTCTGCTTCTCCTGAAGCGTCTAAATGATCATAATTGTCAAGCCATTAGGAACAATAAATATTCAATAACATGAAACAATCCAAACAAATTGTGTTAAGATGTACAATGGCAAAAATGCCACAAAAAAAAATCTCTAAAAAAATGTTCTGGTTGAGTTTTCTGCCATTTAGCAAATATAAAAAAAATTTGGTGATTCTAACTGACCGAGAAGAAAAGATCAGTTGGATTCAACCAGAGTTGGGCAGTAACTAGTTACATTTACTCAATTACATGTACTTAAGTAACTTTCGTGAAAATAAATTTGCTTTTAAGAGTATTTTTACTACTCTGTACATTTTACTTTTACTTGAGTAAAAATTTCTGGATTTTGTGAATGAAAAACAAACATGTTTTAACCAAAACGTCACCAGACGCAGACGCACAGCTGCAGTTTCCGTTAAAGTTTCATCCGTTTCTTGTTGAAAGAAACTGATTTGCCCGATTCTGTTTGTTGTTATTTATATGAATTATTGTCATTTCTGTCCTTAAAATACCAACATTTCCACTTAAATTTATATTTCGGTCCGTCTGATAATGTAATTTTTAAATATTAAAAGATTGATAATTTGATTAGTTACTCAGTACTCGATTAATCAGTTATTCTGGCGATTAATCGGATTTTAAAAATGGTCTTTAAGATGGAATCTACAGAATTTTTACTTAACCACTTAGGCCTTTTTTATCCAATATTAGACATACATTTAAAGATAGATAAATAATTCAATTCACATTTAATTAAGAAAATGCATATTTTATTGCCTACAATACAATAACGTAGCATTCCTTTAGTAAATCTGAACCGGGAAAAGCTAAAACTATAACTATTGAGGAGTGTTGGCTAAAACAGACAAGGATCTTTTTTTTAATCTGAAATGTAAAATATTTATACATTTATATATTTTCACTTTGGGCTTGTTACTCTGAATATGTTGGGGGTTTTTTTCAGCAAATGGCCTTTTTTTTTTGAGTCTGAATGCTCCAGTTTACAGTTAATCGATTACTAAAGTAGTTGACGATTATTTAAACATTCAATTAATCAGATTAATCGTTTCAGCTCTACTCATCTCAAAATATCTATGCACCATTTTTTGGGCCCAGTTAACCTTAATGCAGTGTGGAAGATGATTTTGTTTATTTTATGTTTTTCTGAGTGTTTCTGTGAAAATAAAAACAACTGTGACTATTGACCAACTTACAAACTGAGATTTCTTTCTGCTTGCTGTGAGACTTGGTGTTGCCTCTAAAGATAACACATGCATGCAAATTTAACTTTAGCTGCAGTCAGGCCTGGTTTATCAGAGCTCACTCTGATAAACGCTGCCATCACTTCTCATTTGAAATAACCAACCGCAGCAGTTTAAAAACGTTCCAGGAAAGACAAAGAACATGCGCTGAAGAAGGCAGAGGTTTAGTTAAGAAAAACGCCAATTGTCAGCCATCTTTGTGTGTTGCTTCACAGGATGGTGACAACAGAAAGTATCAAACACAAGAAAATAGGGCTGGGCGATACGGCTGAAAGCATTCGCGTTTCATATCAGACAATGTCAATAATTATTGATTTGTTTTAAACATCTAAAATACTACCAAAATGGTGGCAAAACCTTTTCTGTTTTATCCACAGTTTTCACTCAGTTTTCTTTAAGCAGATGCGAGGCAAAATCTTGCTTAGCAGCAAATGGTTGCTAGGTAGGGGGGTGGGGACTTGAAACTGCTTGTTACCCAGCAGGTTGTTGCTAGGCAACCAAAAAGTGGGTGAGTTAGTTGATTCCGCTAACCTAGATTACCTAGCAGTGAGAGGTTGAGCAGTTGAAATCTCTCCTCTGCCTACATCCCCCAGATTATCTATTGATATTGATCTCTTTTCAATCACAATATACATTGTTATTGATTTATTGTCCAGCCCTAGGAGAAAACCTTCAGTGCTGCAGAACTCGATGCGTATCTGCGTTTGAGGAGTACGCACTTGGGAGGAAGCCCCTCCAGAGCTTTGTTCAGGCATTCTGGAGTGTTGTCCGTGTCCGCTGTGGAGGCGGGAACATCTGGAGTGTCCGTTTTGGAGTCGACGTCACATTCTCCCTCGGTGTCGCCCGATAGGCCCAGCCTGTCGTCACCATCGGCTTCCTGCCAGAAAAAAAACACAAACAAACAAACAAAAAATAAGCAGATAAATATTTAAACGCGTAATTAGGAGCTAGCAGCTCAAGAAAGCGTTTATAAACAGGAGAGATGAAATCATGCAAATATTGAGAGCATTAGAGTTAAAAAGGAGAAATTATGTTGTTGCAAAATTGTTTTTCTCAGAATTGTCAACTGAAATCAATCTAACTTGCAGACTGGCTGCTACAGAAGACAATGTGTGCTTGTAATCATTGTCTCCCAGTTAACCAATGGTCACCTCCAGCATTATTTTACATTCCAGTGGGGTCATTTCCTCCAATCCCAACCCAAGAACAGATCCAGGATCAAATCCTCCTCCACGGCCGTTGCAGACAGAAAGACAGAAAAAAGTACATTTCTGCTTAGAAATTTTCTAGAGGACAAAAAAAAAAAACTTGGAAATTTCAGAGCTGCAAAATTTGCGAAGGAAAAAAAAAAACAATCTCAAATTTTGAGATTGATCTCAGAAATGTTCTAGAAAAAAACAAAAACGTCAAACTAGGAAATTCTGAAATTTCCTAGTTTGATTTCAAAACTTCTGAATTTGTCCTTGAAAATTTTCGACTTTTGGGGCTCAGAAATTTTCTTGTTTCTTCCAGAAAGTTTCCGAGATTAATCTAAAAATTTCTGACATTTTTCTTGCCAATTTTTGACTCTTTGACCTCAGACCTCACAAGAATTAGAAATTTGCCTCCTTGAAATTGAGCCTCTGTCTCTTTAAGAAGTTTTTCCACACCGACACTGTGCCTTCAGCTCATCACTATGTTCTTCTATAATCCCATTTACAAATATTCTTAGGAGCATTTGACTGAGAAGTAGATCTTATGAAAATATTACCAGATTTGCACCAGTAAAGAATAAAACAATAACTTTTTTTTATTTTAAGTTTCAGATTGGAGCCTCCAAGGATATTTATCACACACAAGATGACCAGCGATGCAAAATATAAATAAGAGTTGCATATTATACACTGATGTTTATTAACTTTTAGTATTTTGTAAACATTTTTTGCAACATTTAAAATATAAAACGTTGCATAAACAATCAAAATTGGAAACGGTTAGTTAGTAGCGACGTAAACACACATTTGTGTTAATATGTGTGAGTAAGAAGGTTAATTGTGTTCTTGAGGCAACACCATTAATTGATCTTAACGAGGCGAGCCGGAGATTTTCCCCAGCTGCACGTCCATTTCAGCGCTGCGATTCCTTAACTAGAGACTCTCTGCTGTTCCTCCTCACCCTTGTTTTTACCTTTCATGGGCTCTTTTACTCAAACGCTGCCAAGTGCGGCTAAACGGGGTCATCAGGGTTAAATTACAGAGCTTTAAGTCCACAGACGTAATTAGCTCACAAAATGGGAAAGCAGTCGGGTTGCAGCGTGGGTTACTCCAGTTGGTGTGAAAATGGAGACGGAGGAGGTGAAGCTGGATTTAAATTCAGGATGAATGGAACAGGGAGTACATCTTTTCATCTTTTCAGGATTGTTCTGGTGTAAAACTCCATATTTTTGCTAAATTTGACAGAGAAACACTAAAGATTGGTTTGGTTTGTACATCAATGATGAACCGGAATCTAACCAGAACCAGTCATATTCAAAATAATGAATTTTATTAAATATTCCAGTGTTAAATGGTCATTAGGATTGATAATGTGTTTTTGCATTATTATCCCATTGTTACTAAAGAAATGGTCTCAAAATAAAAAAAAGTGTGGTTGATTTCCAAAAACGACTCTTTTTCATGTAATCATGTAATCTCTAGATATGCAAAGCTGGCAGAAACGTGGCCAGGGATGGCTAATTACACATGCGTGCCACACCTTTCAGATTTCTGTTTGTATGTGGTCGCTAAGCAAATAAAACCTTTGAAAATATTTCAAATTGTTTGACGTTTTGCAACATAAACAAGCAGATATGAGTAATTAAAATCCCATAATAAGCAAGAATAATTTATTAGAAAAATGTGCATGTGTCCTAAGCCACTGAAACAAACAAATCTACTGCATAGTATCTTTAAATAATAATTTTTTGTAGTACTGATTATATTGATAGATTGATTATTTTGGCAGAACTCAGAACTCGTAGCACATCTTCATCTGTCTGTGCTCCTGCAGCTCTTCATGTCCCTCAGAGCTGCAGGAGCTGAATGATGTCATTTTGTCCCTTCAGCTCACAGAACAGGGACAGAGAACAAATGTCTCTGTTCTGGCAGAGGATATATTTTGACCTTTAACCTCGCTTAGAGCACTGACAATGGGAAAGAAATCGCTTCAGAATATATAAAAAAAAAATAAATAAATAAAAAGGATGAGATCGTTCTAATTAAGAGCGAGAACATTAAATATGGTTCCAGGTCATTTCATTAACTTCAAATTGTACACAAAGTTTGGGAGGAAAATGATGCATCGTTTCTACCATTACATGTGCATACAAACAGAAATCTGAAAGGTGTGGCATGCATGTGTAGTAATTAGCCATCCCTGGCCACGTTTCTGCCAGCTTTGCATATCTAGAGATTACATGAATTTTTGTTTCTCAAACCAGCCTAAGATCAGCCACCCTAAATGGAAATGGACTGATCACAGCTCTGAGAAGCGCATACCTCAAAGGTGACCTTTATGCTTCCTTAAACAAGTTAGGATAGGTCTACGGGCCATACAAACATTACTTGTACAAAATCATTCTTACAAAATGAGATTTGATTCTGTTCCTTTCAGAATGAGCCGTTTTAGGGAGTCTTGTCATTTTAAATCCAAATAAGCTGCTACTGGCCACGCCCACAGACTCAACGTTTACACTCGTTATGAAAATGGCTGCAAACAGATGTGCAATTATATAACTGTACATCTTTGAAAAGCAGAAGTGGAGCCTCCTGCAAAACCAACAAGAATTCGGCAAATGGTTTCTGGATGGTAAGTCGACAACAAAACACTTGTCTTTTCCAGCAGCCATTGTACAGCGCATGTAGCAGTAAAACCAGCTGGCCAAACTTGCTGGAGCTCAGCTCAGGTTGCTAGGTAACAGGTGGAACTCTGTTGGTGTTGGTAGGTAACGGCACAGTGCCTGCTGATTTGCATTCCAGACATTTTTGAACTGGCTCATTTTCCAAACACCAAAAAATGTTTAACTTTTTGACAAAAACCGGTCAGGTGGTGGTGTTTTTTTTTCCCCTCTTTTTTTTTTTTTTTTTTTTTAAAGCACTTGGGCTGTTTTCAGAAGCTGCAGAAACACAAATGGAAGTACAAAAATGAGGGAAAATGTAGGAATTTTGCACAATAGGTCCCCTTCAAGATAATATTTTAGAACCTCAACATGTTTTAAACCTCCTCTCTGACCTGCCTGCTGTGGTCCTCATGATGCTGTTTGTCCTGCAGCGGTTGGGATTTTAAAGGACCAATCTGATTAAATCACAGCCTACACAAGTTTCCTAATCCTGGAGGGAAGAAGAACAATCAGCCGCAAACACCAGAACGAAAGTGCGACTTCCTCCGAGAAGCATCTCCGTTTTCCACAACGCTGCTTTTTTTTTTTTTTTTTTTTTTTTCCTCTAACAAACTGCAGCGTGAAGCAATGAGAAGCTTTCAGCAGCAAAGCAAAGCCAGGTGGGAATTTGGTGCTCACTGATACAGATGGATCAATAGAAACTGTGGGTTGCCATTCAAGCACCAATTGTCTCTTTAATTCACGGCTTTGCCCTGTGCCAGTTAAACATCGTCTGCCTGATTTAGACTCAACTTTAAGCCGAGTTCAGCAGAACCACAACAGCCTGGGTGGATCGTCTTTCAAGCTTTGTTTTATTCATGAAAACATTGTAAATCAAGTCAAAAATAAACAGCGTCTTAGAATAAATAGGCTTGTAGAATCAGAAAGCCAACAATAAACATACAGACAATATTTATTTACATCTTGTTGCCATTTATTTCAGGTCATGTGACAGTGATGCAGTGCATTTTAAGGTTTTATTAAGCCTGAAACGACTAATTGGATTAATTGCGATTAATCGAATATTGAAAGATTTTGCAGTGTAGCTAGCTTGCACTGCAAAAAACAAAATATTACCAAGTATTTTTGTCCAGATTCTAGTGCATATACCTTATCACACTTAAAAAAAGACAAAGCTAACTTAAGAGTAAGTTAAGGAGCATAGGAGCTTGTATTAAATCAATAATTCCTTAATATCCATTATAAAAAATACTTATTCTACTGGCAGATTATTTCACTTATAACAAG
The DNA here is from genome assembly GCA_903067095.1 of Girardinus metallicus. NCBI lineage: Eukaryota > Metazoa > Chordata > Actinopteri > Cyprinodontiformes > Poeciliidae > Girardinus > Girardinus metallicus. The sequence goes on along the minus strand of CAEGAE010023750.1, from coordinate 52,058 downwards.
ACATTTTTCCCCATGTTATAAGTGAAACAATCTGCCAGCGGAAGCAGTACTTTTTCCACAAATATTAAAAGAAATAACAGAATCAGTCAACATATTTTGCCTGATTTATGTGATTTAAAACACATAAATCAGAAACTGATTTATGTGTTTTAAATCAGTTTCTTTCAATAAAAAACTCCTGAAACTTTAACAGAAACTTGTGTCTGCGTCTGGTGAATTTTTGGTTAAAACATGTTTGTTTTTTTATTCAGTGGGTAGAAAATCCAGAAATTTTACTCAAATAAGAGTAGAAATACTTTATAATAAAATTACTCTATTAAAAATAAGAAGTGCAAAGTAGTAAAAATACTCCTAAGAGTTAATTTTTCAAAAACAGTTACTCAAATAAATGTAACTGAGTGAATGCGACTAGTTACTACCTGTTGATTTCTGTCATTTTAAATTCCTCATCATTTTAATAATTATTTGCTCCATCAGTCCCTTTACTTGATTAACTTGATTGTTGCGTCTCTAGTTGTTAAATGTCTGTTTTTCTGTAAGTAACTTTGTCTTACACTTGACAAAGAGCCCTGAGTTTTATTAAAAAAAGGTTTGAACACTCAAACATCCAGCTGAGATCCTGCCAGAAGCTCCTTAATGGCTACAGAAAGTCAGTGAACCAGGTGCATCGTTTCCAAAAGAGATTCACAAAAAATTTTAATTTATGCACAAAAATCCAGATTTTACAAATCACTTTTGTTTTTTGGTGTCTAATATTTCCCTTTTTGGAAAAATAAACACTCCCAACTTCAGTCAAAGAAACCAAAGGTTTCTGAAGACTGCAGAGATATTAGAAAATGTCACACATCGCGACCCACCAGCCGGTCTGCAGAAACCCCACCCAGGTCAGCTGTCATGTAAAGTCTGCAGCAGATGTCCAAGACGTTTCCTCAGCTCCGTTCGGGATTTATCTACAAAGCGAAGCGATCGTTCATCGCCCCAAAAACAAGCCGAGTCGAGCTGAGTCATAGCGGTGAGAAACAGCGAAAGATTTGCTGCCAGACACATTAAAACCATCGCGTTCATTTTCTCCCAATCGGACCGTTTCTTTCCTCTACTCAGCGGCTCTTTCACAAGAAAAGGTAATAACTTAACACCACAAAGCCTAACCAGAGCAAGTCCTGACACCTCTGCATGCATCACGTCTAAGCAGTCAGGTGCTGCAGAAGTTGAAATACGAGCTCTACTGTAATTAAAGGAGGACTCACAAAACCTATTAAGTAGGCCAGTCACAATAAACAATAAGTCAATTAATAGCATGACAAACTAAAACAGACTAAATCATTTTCACTTGCATGATTTATCATTTTTCTCAGAAATTAAAGTCTTTTGTCTTTGCGAATGTGTACTTGCATTAATATGTCATTATTATTATTATAATACAAGTGGAAATTTGTCTCAAAAGGACAATATTATTGTTTATTGCAATCATTTCTGGGACAATTTATCATCTAGAAAAATTTGTTATCGTTATTAAAGCATCTGATTTTGCTGCTGCGCAAAAGGATTTAGTCCACATTTAACTTCTGTCACCAATAACTGTGCAGTTTGCATAAATGGAAACACGGCACTTTAAAAAAAAAAAATTGTTTTCCCGCTAGGATGATGGAAACATTACAATCGTGTTCTTCTGACATTAGCGGAATATTGACAAAGTTTTGCGAACATTTCTAACGGCAACACAGCTACTGAGAATGACTTTTATAAACCAGGGATGTCTAAAGTGTGGCCCCGGGGCCATTTGTGGCTCCGGGGGCCGTTTGTGGCTCCCGGAATGATTCAAGAACGGCTTCAGTTTGTTTTGCCAGGCAGTTGATACAGAAACACATTTGAAGAAATATAATGTTAGGGTGCCATTCTCACTGATGCCAGCCTTTAAAGACAAAGATACAGACAATGTAACATCTCAGGAAATGACAGGAAATGTAAGGCGCAACACAAAGTATTCATCCAGGATTCTGCTTTGAATTTAGTTCATTTTAACAGTGAAAAGAACAACAAACATCCAGCGATTTTTTCCTAAAATGCAGACGTGTGCATGGCCATTTTGTTAAATAAATCAACAGCGAGTCACAGCCTGTTCTTGTTGCTGGAAAAGATGGTGGAATGATTACTTCTAGTCAGCATTTTCTGCTTTGGACAGGTGTTTGTGACCTCAAACAGGTCTCCTAAGAGGACCAGGCCCCCAAGCTTACTGCCATTGGGGCAAAAGTTGTTTATATGTGAAGCATAGGGGCGCCATGCTAGAAGGGGCGCCAAAATGATGCCAGAATAATTATTTCTAGTCAGCATTTTCTGTATTGGACAAGTGTTTGTGACCTCAAACAAGTCTTCCAAATGGATGTTGACCCAAAAGTGAGTGTGTACTATACTGAGGGATGTGGGCGCCATGCTAAAAGGGGTGCCAAAATGATGGTGGAATAATTACTTCTAGTTGGCATTTTCAGTATTTCTGTATAAAATATTTAACAGGGTCCACTTAAATTAGTTACAAAGTCACTCAGAGGCAACAAAGTCAATTTTTAGAAGTGCTTTAGTGTTTAATCCAGACATAAACTTTAGGACGTCACGTTTATTATTGGTCACATCAGCCTGACATTGACGAGTCATAAAGACTCAGCTAAGATAAATAGGAGAAGGTACCACCTCAACCCGAACTGCTCCCAATCGGAACCGTTTCCGTGACCGAGCTGCGGCTGAAGCTGGATTAACCAGCTAACCAGCCTGGCTAACCCCGCCGTCCAGCAACAACCAGCCGGACTGGTTTCCAGGACGAGGATCCACGGTGATACCGGTGTCTCCTTACGCCCGAAAGGTGCGCCTTACCTTGTCGCTGATGTTCTCCGCGGTGTCGGGGTCTCCTCCGCCGGCGCCTCGCTTCCTCAGCTCCGTCATGTTTCGTTCGTCTCGCCCCCGGGACGTTAATGTGTCACATAAGCCGACTCCGAGGGCGGGGAGGGAAGGGAGAGGACCGGGGACGAGCCTTGGAGTTTTAACAGTCGAAGTCCGGGATTTTTAGAGCCGGTTCGACCTCAACGGCGGTCCGAGAAAAAGGTCAAGTTTCCTGAAAGTCAACCGGTGCCGACAGCGCAGCTCCGCGAGACGACGCACGACCGCTCTACCTGTTTGTTTACCACCGCAGTCCCTGCTTCGCCTTTTTTACTGCTGCGAAGCACGAGGAATCATGGACACCACTTCCGGCGAAGGCTTTCAAAAATAAAAGCCATTCTCAGGCGCGCGATTTTATTTTATTTTTCCCTCCAAAGTCTAAAGGAATAGTTTTTTTGTGTGATTTTTACTTTATTTACTTACGCATTCATTTATCTATTATATGGTGTGTTAGTACAATTGTAGATAAAATTGGAGTAAATTTTTCCCATAAAAATTCAGAAATTTTCAAGAAGAAAAAAAGAAAAAAAAATTCTGAGCTCCAGAAGTTGAAAATTTGCAAGGCAAAAATATGAAATTTGGAAAATAATAATAATTTTTAAATTACAAGGAAATTTCTGAGCTCCAAAACTGAAAAAAATTGAAAGATCTTTTGATAAATATAAGGAAAAAATAAGGAAACATCTGAGCTACAAAAGTTGAAAATTTGCAAGAAAAAAAACTCAAAAAGTTTTAGACAAAATTTTGAGTTTTATCTCAAAAAGTTTTGAATAAGAAATTTCTGAAAATTTCAAGAAAAAGCAAGGAATTTTGATCTCAAAAAGTTGAAAATTTGTGAAAAAGACTAAAATTTTGAGAACATCAGAAATTTTCTAGAAAAAAAAAACAAATTTCTCAGTTCCACAAGTCAAACATTTTCACAGATTAGTCTCAAAATTTCTGAGTTTTTTGGCAGTTTTTTCCCCTTAATCTATTCTACATTGTTGTAGATATGAATTAATAAAAAAAGTCACATTTGCTTGTCATTGAATGAATTGTATTATTTCATTCATTCAATGGCTGAATGAATGAAATAATGTCATTTGGATGATATTTGTCATGCAAATGTGTCACCTTTGTGATGACAAAAGTGACACATTTGTTACCCAAATGTGTCACTTTTGGATGACACATTTCTTTTGATAACCCCATTTATAATTTATCCGCCATAAATTGAGTTTTCTCTTGTTAAAGTTGTATACTTTGGAACTTCTTAAATTATGATTTGCAGCTAAATAATTTTTTACGGTAAGGAAAGCTTAAAATACCAAACATTAAACGTTTCCGCCATTAGCAAAAAGTAATTGTTACATGTGGTATGCATACTTTCACCCATCATTTACTTCTTTGTCTTCAGATGTAATTCATAAACGCGCAAATGGGCTCACATTTGCTTTTATTTTGAAGTGCAGCGAACCCCACTTCCGGTGTGAGTATTTTTTTTTTAAACTCTGCTGCGGTGTCACCCTCCATTCAGATCATACTGGGTCGACCTGCTCCGTTTCTCTCTGCAGTAACCAGTGAGGGCCGAATTAAACACACAAACACACATTTTGCATCGATTACAACCTGAAAACTCATAGACCCAAAATCCAACCTGCTCTGCTCAGGACCGCCAACTTCAAATCCAACAAATCAATTTAATTCAATTTAGATACCTCACAATGTCATGATGATGTTTGTGAGCAAAATGTCCAACACATAAAGAAAAATGTTAAAAAATAATCGTCGCGTGGACTGAATGACAGTTTTGACCATAAAACTGTCATTCATATTTTCAAAATAAAAGCAGCACAAAGCGGCAAGATGTGGCACAGTTGATTTTTACCAAAATCTGTTTGATGCAATGGAATGTCTTGTCAAGCGTCTGACACCAATTTTAATTTTAAAACAGTTGTTTAGTCCTAATAAATCAGAAGAAAGTACAGAAAAGTATAACCAGACATGGAAGTTGATCAACTTAGCAAAACTGTCAAGATTAAAAAAGATTCAAACATCTATGATCTGCAAAATAACCTGAGTTTGAGCTGAAAATGGTTCCAAAAGCTGTTAAAGGACCTACTAAATTAAGGGGAACAAATGCTGAAATTTGTGTTAAAAGCTGAAGACATAAACTTTATTAGACTTTAGAACTTTTTCAGAAATTGCAGGAAAGCAAAATTTTTATTTTAACTGATAAATTAGCAAATAATCTGCAAAAGAAATTACCTGAAATAACAAAATAGGAAGCTTTTAAAAAAAATGTCCTTTAGAAATACATTAATTAAATATGCATAAAATGTAAGTTTTACATGTAACACACAACCAATTATTAGATTTCACTTCAGAAATTAAACAACTCATTTAGGATTTACTCAGGTAAACTTCATTTTCTGAAAAGTTTAAGTGTAACAACTAAATCTAAAAGCTCCCAAAAGCTCTAGCAGTAGAGAAGTTGAAGAATTAGTTTTGCATATATTTTTACATTTGGATGAGCAGCAAACAATAAAACCAGATCCAACAGTGATTAGTGTCTCTCTGTATGTTTGCATTAATTTCAGATTTCAAAACAGAGCTGAAAATATCCCCCAAATCAGAGACGACAGCCTTCGGTGGTAAACAGCAATTATTTATTGAACTGAAATGAAAAAGAATAAGTACCAGCTCTATTGCATTATTGAACCATTTTGCTCCGTCGACATTGACGTGGGTGTTACTCTACTATTTTTTTTAGGTTTTCTCTCGTAGGATGTAGTGAACACAAAGATACAAGGAACATTCAGCTATCACAGATTGCACACCAGATACTGTAGTAACGCAGTCTAATATAAGACCACCAAAATAATCCAGGATTTTTTTCTGTCTTTTTTTTTTTCCTTCCTCGTTTTGTAATTAGTTCGTAGTTTTTTTTTCCCGTAAAGAGTACAAAAGTCCACCCGACGCCGGGAACGGGATAAGTCGGCCGCTCATCAGACAATGCCTCAGAGATAAAAACAAAAGCAGAAATCCAGCAGAAAAAAAAAAAAAAATCTAACATGTACAATAATACACTGACACAGAAAGTCAGCTGTGTTAATAAAACATGCAACAAGTAACAAAACTTGCTGAAATCATAAAAAAAAAAAATCTAAAACCAGTTATAATTGCATAAATACTCTGTACAGTTCATTAATCTGCAGTGAAATGCACCTTTCTGCTGAAATGACAACGTAAACCTGCGTCAGTGAAAACTCATGATTCCTCTTTGCTTTTTCTTTTCTACAAGGTGCAAAGAAGTTGGGCCTCTTCTGCGAGACGGCGATGATGATTGCACTAAGTTACAGTACGGAAACGATGAAAGCTAGCAGGAGTGAGTCTGTGTGTGTGTGTGTGTGTGTATGTGTGTGTTTTTAGGACCGAAACGAGGGTTGGTTTAAACCAAACGGATGAAAGTTCTTCAAATGAAGCAGCGCTAGAATAAAGGGAGGAAAGAAAAGGAGTAAAGAATAAATTGATAGGGTAGTTGAAGATAGTTCTTGACTTCAAACTTTGCAGTTAAACGACTCATTTAAATTACTAGAATCGCTGAAGAAATTAAAAACTGGATAAGATTATTTTAGATTTAGATTAATCTTTATTAAACTGCTTTTTGTCGAGGGGTATCCAAAGCGTGGCCCAGGGGCCATTTGTGGGCCTTGAAATGGTTTTGTTTGGGCCCTGACTACAAATCAAAAATGGTAAAAACAATTGATGTTTTTACCATCATCAATTCAAAAATGTTTGTTTTTCTTTTAATAAGGCAATAATCATAAGTCCATTTTCTTTTGGATCTTTAATAGATTTACAGAATAATAAAAAAATATATAGTTTATTGAAATAAAAATCATAAACTTTTTTTTTTTTCATTTACAATTCAATGAAATCTGTGGGCAGCCTATAATTTAAATGAGTCAGTTTTGGCCACAAGTTTAAAAGGTTTTATCACCACTGGCCTACAACAACAAAAGGATTTTTCAAGACTCTGAACAACAAACAAAAAAAAGAGATATTTTTATAAGTAAATGTCTACAAGGTGAATTTGTTAAAATGTAAAATTAAACAATTCTATAGTTCATATAAAACGTGGGGGGAAAAAGCACTTAGTTGATGGTAAGTGACAGTAATATTAGTGTAATTCTGTAAATCCAACGCAGATATTGGATGAAATCGAACAGGAAAACCATCACAAATCTTTTTTATGACATTTATATTTAAAAACACCATTCAGTTTTTTTGTTATTTTTGGCCAGAGATATTAGAAAAGCATAAAGACTCTCTTAGATATTATAATATTCCTTACTACTTTTGCTTATCAAATATTGGCGTTGTGGGCAGGATGAACAAAACTCTCAAGCTAATTCTGAGGAATCCCGAGATATTTGTACTTCCTATACATACGTGTATTTGGGGTGTACAAACTATATAGGAATTACTCCATAAAGCAAGTTCTGGGTTTTTAGATTGACTTAGGTTTTTGGCTAAGCTCTTTATTTGACCAGACAGAAAAATACAAGTTTGGCATATAAGCCAATCAAATTTTACAATAAAGATGACTAAATAGAATATTAACAAGTTGACAAACTTTATCTAAGCCATGAATTCATCAAATTTTGTCCTTTAAGTTTGAGGATATTAAAAACTGGACAATCAGAGGAATAAATATGGCGCCTTCGTTAAGGAAACGTGTCAAAATGCTGCAACTTTCCATGTTTTTGGTGACATTTGAGCTGAAATAAAAGCTTTGGCTGTATAGAAAAAACTAGCTGCGTTTACTGTCCCTTTAAAATCCTCCACACCATCTCTACTGGGCAACATTTCACCACAGAAATCAAACATAAAATCATAAAGTGGCATTTAAAAATGCATTTTTAACCCAGTTTGGCTGTTTTTGCCCAACTTTTTAAATATAACGGATATTGTTGAGGGATAATCAAGGTCTTCTCTTAAATTAGGCTGCAGCTAGAAGAATTAAAGACAGATTGTGTAGAGAGATGTAAAAATAAAGATGTCCCTTTTCAGTGTGCTTCTAAAAAGCTGCTTTGACTGCAATGTGGATGTCAGAGAATAAATTCACATTTTAAAACAAATCTCCGCCTTTTTGGATAAACTCGTAAAAACAAAAAGAATAAAACTGATATGCTTAAAAATCTGAACTGATCCAGTCTTCAGAGCGCAGCAGCAACCATGATAAAAAAAATACAACAACCTCCAAATGGAAAACGGCGAAGGACAGAGGAGACGATGGGCTGAAAAAACAAAACTATTTGGCAAAAAAATTGTGATTTTATGATCGATCTCACATTTTGTAAACGACAACGTGATCTGGAAATTATTTATATATATTTATATATATATATATAGAAAAAAGGTGATTTTTGCATAACTCCACCCACAGACATAAAGTTTTGACATTCATATCCCTCCGTACGTCTTCTGTACTCGCTGTGGCTTGTGACGCAGGTTACACATAATCTGTAGTTTTGTTTTAAAGCAAGGAGTGGTTAGTCACATCGCTAAGTTACAAGCAAGCTGTTGTTTTTCTAGATGACCTTCATTTTGTTGTGTTTGCAGAGTTAAAAAGGCCGTGGTTACGTATTTACACTATGAACAAGTCTCTTTTTTTTTCTTTTTTTTTTTAATGATGACAGAAGGAGGAGGAGGAGTATCTTCGAAAATAGTGGGGGAGTGATTCAGATTAGCTGCTTGGCTATTTTTTCCCCTCCGGATGATGAGTGCATGTGGCTGAGTTTCTTTCCCACATTTTCCCTTCGATCCGGTTCCGATCTCCGTGCAAATCAAACATTCTGGCGTTTGAGAGGACTGGGATTCTGGGAGCTTCCAGGTCACACGGAGGGCAGATGGAGGGATCCAGGCGGTTTGCTAACCTATCAGTTTTTGGCGCCGCCGTCGTCGACGCTTCGCTCGTGCTGAAGGTTGTAGTAGCAGTTCTGACAAACTCGCACTGGAGATGAAATCTTCAGCCTTTTAATTTCCGACTGGAAGCGACTACACCTACAAAACAAGTCGATAATATGTCAATTAATGAGATTCTGACTAAAAGATCTACTAGTAATTTCTACAAACCAGATGATTTATAAACAAAGCCTAATTCATCACGTATGTGAACATGTAAAGAGAAAATAACAAAGGACTAAGTATAGAGCCCTGAGGTACACCAGAGGTACTAGAATAGATTAAGGTTAAAGTTTAGGCCTGTCACGATTACAGATTTTGCTGGGTGATAAATTGTCTCTTAAGTTGTAATATTTTAACGTAATATAACAGTGATGGCAAAATAATGCAAAAACATTTCATTCTCAAAGCTCAATAAACTTAAAATTCTAATGAAAATTTAACAATGTGACATTTTAAATATCCAAAATGAATAAACAAAACAACATAAACAGCAAATAAAATGAATTATGAATTCTCTGTAAACAAAATTATCCTTAAAAAAGGAGCTGGCTGAGACCAAAGCACCAGCCTGAAGAGTTTAGTCATCCAGTTTTCGGTAGAAAGAGAAAAAAAAATAGAAAAATGATAAATCTTGAAAATGGAAATTATTGATCCCTTTTTAATTTATCATGTGACAAATTGATTTACTGCTTATTGTGAAAGGCTTAGTTAATGTTTTTAGATATTTTTGAAAGCAACTCAGAAAAGATGATGACAAATTAAAATCCACTTGGTCACAAAACATTTGTCAGTCAGCTCCAACAAACAAACATACATATGTTGTTATTCACAATATTAAATCAGTTAAATTTATAACCTCCAGGGTGTTTTTGTGAACGATCGATTGATCGATAGAGGAACTGCTGATCGGTTTCAGGTTCTTACCGCTGACAGAAGAGCTGCCCGCAGTTCCTGCAGTGGTGGCGTCGCTCCGTCAGGGAGAAGCGGACGGTGCAGCCGGAGCAGCTGTCCACCACCTCGTCCTTCACCCAGTGGTCAGCCGCCGAGCGGCCGGGCTGGTCGCTCACCGACCAGCTGAACACTCGGCCGCGCCCGTCTCCAACCAGGATCTTACTGTGATCCCTGCAGAGGCGAAGCAGGAGAAGAGGGAAATCAAACCGCTCTCGCCAGGGTTCGTTCGGTTTCACGCAGCAAAATTCAAGCAAACTATCACTTTAGTAAAACAGGATGTAGTTTTATAGATATAAGCCCGTTGTCTATTAGAAGTTGACGTCACATTGCGTCAGCAGCCGCTTGCTGGGCATGTCGCCTTCAGAACGCTGGCAAGAATTTGTTATTCTAACTATTTAAACTACTTACAATTAAAAAAATTAGTAAAGCTGCGATTTTGTTTCTACGTTGGTTAATTTAACTTTTTATTTATTTATTGAGCCATTAGGAATAATAAATATTGCTTACATTGAAACGATCCAAACAAATCGTGGGAGGGGAGATGAGTCTCCTGCTCAAATGAAATGCTTACACCCAAAGTGCAAAGAATTTTCAAAAACAAAAATCTAAAAAGATGTTCTTGCCAAGTTTTTTGTCATTTATCAAATGTAAAGAATTTTGGTAATTCTAACTGACCTAAAACAATAAAAGTTTAGTCTGATTTAACTTCATACAGTGAGAATAAAAAGTGTCTTTTTATTAGGAGTATCTATTAATGTTTTCCAAGTTCAGGCTTTTAATCAAACGTTATATTTGCACTTTATTACAAAACTGCACAGCTTTAATATCAAGCACTTTCAAAACCTTGAAAACATCTAATTAAAATTCAAGGATTTCAAGCACCTGCATTAATTACAGGTTTAAATGAATTAAACTAGTGAAACGTTGAGAGAGTTAAACAACAGCACTTTTAGGAGTTTGCTTTGTATTTAAGTTTTAGATGTTTTTAAATGGTTTATTCTTGAAAGAAGACTTTTTTTATGTCTTTATTTACAGAAATAAAATGTTCTCTCTTACTTGGAGATGGAGAGGGAGGTGATCTCAGCCGGATGGGCGTTGTCCTTGCGATCGAACGCTGTGTGCATGGTGAGTTTGCTCCGGAAGACCAGCTGACGCTCCCATCTGTATCCTGCAGCCACACACACATCAAACACGCTCACCGAATCGTCTTTATGCTGAAAACCGCTCAGAGGGTCAGGAAAATGTTGCCCACCTGCTTTGAGCTGGTTGTAGGTCCGCGGCTCGGGGGCCGGCGGATGGACAGGCTGAGGGAGGGACGCTTGGGCTGGGTGAGCCGACGGAGGCAGGGGGCCTTTGGTTTGGCCCTCGGAGTAGTTGACGAACACGAAGCCGTCCTTCTCGTCGATGCTGAGCGTGTCCGACCAGCGGTGAGAGTCGTCAGAGCCGCTGTCCATCGACCACGACGCTCCAGCTCTAGATGACGGACCTGAACGGAGAATCAAAGCAGAGACGGAGTTACAGAAAATACAGAGATAATCAGAGCTAACAAACAATTATTTTAGATCAGAAGTGAACCTTCAGAGCTACATAAAGACAGTTGCAAATTCGGCCTTCTATCACCTGAAGAGCATTTCCAGGATTAGACGAGTAATCTAGAGAAACTCATCCTTGTGTTCATCTTTAGTCACATTGATTACTGCAACAGTGTCTTCGCTGTGGCTCTGTGGGTAGAGTAGTCGTCTTGAGATTGGAAGGTTGCAGGTTCGATTTCAGCTTCATCCTCTCACACGTCGATGTGAGAGATGCGAAACACTGAACCCCCAACCGATCTGCATATCGGTGTATAAATGTGTGTGTGTTTGTGGATGTGACTCACTCCAGTGTAAAGCGTTTTGAGTGGTAAAAATTATTGTATAAGTTCACAGGTCTGCCTAAAATAAATCTGGTTCTGTTGGACCTCAGTGCGAGTTCTGACACTGTTGATCATGACATATTACTAAAACGACTGGAGAGCTGGGTAAAACTTTCCAGTCTCCCGTCACAATCGACTGTGATTAATCTGATGATTCGTTTCAGTCGTAGTGAGAAAGCTCGTGTTGTTCAGCAGAGATCCGGGCTGCGTACCTCTGGGTCGGTGGACGGCGCTGCCCGGCTGGCTGCTGCTGCCTCCGCCGGTCGAAGGGTTACGCGGCGCCGCCGGTTCCTCTCCTTCTGACTCACTGCTGTCATCGTCGCCATTTTGACTCTCGCCGCCCTCTGAGAGAACAACAACGTTTAGGTTTATCAGTGCAGAAACCTTCATAACTCCCTCACATTTTGTCACATTACTGTCATAAACTTTAACACATGTATTCAGCCTTAGCCATGGCTTCGTAGACTCGCTTTCTGTTGCAGCTGAAAGTTTTTTCACGCCTGACAGTCCAGTGGACTCGGTTCGATTGGGGTCTAAAGGTGCAACATTTGTTACATTTCCAGCTGCTGCATTGTGTCAATCAAACCAAACTCATTGAAAAACATGTTCCCCTCCTCGCCTGTGGGGGCGCTGCACCAAGAACCACTGAAGGAAACAACATAAAAACCACAGAAGAAGACATGGAGCACAACTTCCTTCTTCACGATGCAAAAACACAATCTTAAGTAATTTTAGACTAGTTTCTAGGGCAACTAGCTTACTATACTTGAAATGAAACAAAAATAACTTATAAGTAACTTTTAAAAAAGATATAAGAGCTTGTTTAAGTAAATAATTCCTTAAAATTCATAAAAAGTAATAGTTTCATTGGCTGACTATTTCACTTATGACATGTAAAAAATGTCTTGTTATAAGTTGAATAATCTGCCTGTGAAACTAGAACTTTTTCAATCAATATTAAGGATTTATTTATTTAAAAAAAGCTCTTATATTTTGTTGAAAAGTTACTTGTAAGTTAGTTTGGTTTAATTTCAAGTGCATTAAGATAGAAATTAGACCAAAAATACTTGGTAATATTTTGTGCTTTTGCAGTGCAGACGAGGTCTGGATGAAAGTGGCTGCTCTGGGTTTTAATTAAGGGTATCGACATATATTATACACTTGGTTTATTATATAAAATACCATTAAAATAACTTTAAGGCTGAAAAATGTAAAACAAAACTCACCAATCTTCTCATCTGCGCAGCAGTCGGACACGTCGGGCTCCACTGGCTCTGGCGCAGGGGTTTCTGGGACTTGTAGGAACTCCATTCTCCAAAACTACAAGACAATTTTCACCACAAGCCCGGAAGGTTAAAGGTAAAGCCCCTGAAAAGATGACAAGCCTGAGTTCAGAAAGTTGTAGTCTGGTTACCCTGACGACTCCGTCGGAGTGTCCCGTGACGATGACGTTCTGCGTGTCCCACTCGTTCATCTCGGACACGCAGCAGCACAGGATCTGCTGGCTGCGGCCGGTGAAGGTGTTGGCGCTGGCGATGGGGCTGCCGTTGATGCTCCACACGTGGATGTAGGTTCCTGCGCAGGAGACGATGTCGCCCTGCAGAGACCGGACGGTTTATTAGCACTGACTTTATCACAGGAGGAGGGGAAAAGTTAAACGTTGTTAAAAGTTTTTTAATGTAATCTTTTATACAGTTTTAAGTACATCTAAGAGTGCTGTGAGTGGGAGACGGAGACGACAATTTCCCTGAATAAAAATCCCTAATAAAGCTGGCTGCCTAGATATTTAGATAGCTAAATAGACTAGCTATTTATTTATCTATAAATAGAAAGATAATCTATCTATTTATTTATCTGCTTATCTACCTATCCATCTTTCCATCCATCTATAGCAGGGACAAAGTAAACTAAAATATAACATAATTTTATCTCTTTTTCACACAAATTCAATACACCTGACTGGTCGGTAAACAAAACAAATTAAAAATTCCCCAATTTCAATAACTTTAAATATAAATAGAAAAGCCGACCTTTACTTTAATAACCCAGGTCAATAAGTCATTGGAATTATTAGGGCTCGTAAATATTGATTACATTGAAACAATCCAAACAAATGTTGCTAAAGTAAATTACCTTCCCGCTCAAATTACATGCAAAAAAAGTTACCAAAAAAATTCTAAGAAATGTTTCCTGGCGTCTACTGACAGGAATAATTTTAGTAATTCTAACTGGCCAAAAGCAAGAAAAATTTAGTCAAATTTAAATTGAGACAGCGAGAAAAAATTTTTTCTCTCTTTTTATTAGATATATGAAAATATTTGGTTTCAATTGTAAATAACCTTTTCAAAATGTAGGCAAATGTTAGATTGCACTTTACTACAAAATGGAGCAGTTTGAATGTCAAGGACTTTCCAAACCTATCATTCTTGAACTGCAGCTGGAGCCACTAAAAAACTGTCCACGGGCCATAAATGGCCCGCGGGCCACACTTTGGTCACCCCTGACCTAAATGAAATCCAAAGGTTATCCAGTGAGGAAGAGACTCACTGTTAGCTCATTGATGCACAGAGCGGAGACGGGCGCGCGGTGTCCACGCAGCTGCGTGACGAAGGAGAGCTTGTTGAGGTCCCAGATGATGCAGGTCCGATCCCGGGAGCCGCTGACGACGATGCGGTACGCCGACGACGCGGTCAGACACGTCACGGCGTCCGTGTGGCCGAGTAAAGCCTGACACATAAAGAGGAACGGTTAACTCAGACCAAACCTCACCTCAACTCCATGATTCAGACAAAACGGCTACGCCTGCAGCGACCCAAATACGATTTTTTTAATTTATTTTTTTGCCTTAATTGCACTAGTTCCTTTACCAGCCATCTTATGTCGCGCGGCATGTCCCTTTTTTTATTTTTAACTTAAAATAAACATCAATAAGGAACCGTTATGTAGATGAATTTATAAAAAATAATAATAAAAGATAAATTTAAGTTTGACTATATTTGAAAGAAAAATGTACACTACATTAAGAAAACACCCATCCATCCATCCATCCATCCATCCATCCATCCATCCATCCATCTGAAACAGGAATTTTACTCAAGCAAGAGAAGAAATACTTCATAATAATTTTACTCAAGTAAAAGTAAAATGTACAGCATAGTAAAATAGTCCTAAAAGTAAATTTTTCCTAAAAAGTTACTCAAGTTAATGTATCTGAGTAAATGTAACTAGTTACTACCCAACTCTGCATACAAGTTGAATATTTTTGGAAGTGTGAACGACCACAACATCAACACAACAAAGTATTTGGGTCGCTTCAGGCTGAGCGTGCGTAGCCTCACCTGTTTGAGTGTCAGAGACTTGGCCTTCTCCTTGGAGCTTCCCGTCTCCCACACGCAGATGGCGGTGCTCGTCCCCCCGGTGATGACGAGTTTCGGGTTGGGGCAGATGGCGCCGAGGATCTGACCCCACTCTGACAGACACTCGTACACCACCAGGGCCTGAAACGAGTCAGAACATCAAAATTGATCCTCAACACAGCAGCTGGCTGTGCACAAACAGGTTTTCTTAACGTCCTACCACCTTGAAGTGGTAGGACGTTAAAACATTTTGTGTTTTTGCACACGGCAAAAACACAAAATGTTACCAAGTAATTCTGGTCTAGTTTCAAGTGCAAATATCTTAGTTCACTTAAAATGAGACAAAACTAACTTAAAAGTAACTTTTCAGCAAAATATAGAAGCTAGTTTTAAATCAATAATTCCTTAATTTTGTTTTGAGAAATACAATTTCTGGAAAAATGTCTTGTTCTAAGTGAAATAATCTGAGAGTGGAACTAGCATTATTTTCATCAATGTAAAGGAATTATTTAGTAAAAACAAGTCACTTTTAAGTTAGTTTTGACTTATTTCATGTGCACTAAGATATTTGAACTATAAACTAAACAAACATTTTGGTAATATTTTGTATTTTTGCGTCACATCCATCAGTAGAGCCAGATTTCAGGCCTGACCTCTAGTTTCTAGCTGCAATAACTGAAGCTGTATGTTGACCCTTTGCAGGTCCAAAGATAATAACTTATTAAAGGATAATAATAAAATATTAAAACAAATTCTGCTAATTTTTGAGGGTACAAGAAGCCTCTGACCTTGTCGGACTCGTAGTTGGCCAAGCGGCAGCTGAGGTCGGCGTACCCCCAGGCGAACGTTTTGCTCCAGGTGGGTGGAACCAGAACTTTGTTTTGCTCCACAGCCAGGATGCCTTTATCAGTGCAAACGATCTGCCCCACAGGCTCCTTCAACTCTGAACCAGAGAAACATGAATTCTGTTTATTTACCACAAATAAATGTGTTTAAACCCAGACAATGAAGCTGTATAAATAAAGGAATCTAAACAAAAATCAGATTCCAACAAAAGTAAAAGCCAACAAAAGTAAGACACACAGAAGTAATTACTGAAAAGTGGAAAGAAAAAGGCAAAATTTAGATTTGTAAATTCATTCTGTTTATTTTTGTGTTTTTAGATGTGTTCAGGGTGGAACACATCTAAATAAACAATAAATCAATTAATCGCATGAAAAATTAAAACAAGATCAATAATGCTGACTAGAATTTAAAGCTTGTGGAAATATTAAAGCAGATTTTATGTGTGTGTGTGGGGGGGCTATGATAACCTTTGACAGGAGCAAGAGAAGGCCTGAGGTTGTCCAGGTGATGGAAAAAGATCTTGTCGTTGTTGGAGTTCGGCGGAACGGCTGCTAGGTCGCCGTTGGTTTTACTGCGAACGCGTTTGGGAGGATGAGGTTTCTTAAACAGCTGAAAGGAAAAGAAAAATCAGTCAGAAGGAGATTTCTGCTTCAAAAACCAAAGCAGAGTCAGATTTACGAGTTTCTGACCTGCTTGGGAATTTGTCCGAAGTTGTTGATGAAGCCGATGGTGGCCGTCTCCTTCAGCGGGTCGTTGATGTTGTAGATGTCCACCTGGCCCTCATAGAAGAGGTGGTGGAAGACGTTGACGGCCTCCACGGCCGGCGGCCCCTGCTGCTTGTAGCCGAAGATCAAGTCGATCCACTCATGGAGGTGAGCGGAGACGTAGTCGCACTCCAGCGCCTGGGAAAGAAAACTAATCTCAAACGTCAACAAGTATTAATCAGGCTTCCCTGAGCAGTTTAGGATTGGTCCTTGGGCTGACCAAAACATGTCCATTACATTTTTTGCTCAAAATCAACTTTTGATAATGAGATTTTAGTTTGGTCAGTTCGGCCTAGAATGAGCTGCTTTAGGGCCTCTGTCACTTTAAATCCAAATAAACTGCTGCTGGCCACGCCCCCCCAGCTCAACGTTTACGTAAAAATGTCTGCAAACAGAAGCGGAATTGTATAACCGGACATCTTTGAAAAGCAGAAGTGTAGCCTCCTGCACGACCAACAAGAATGCAGCAAGCAACAACTAAACACTTGTCTTTTCCAGCAGCCATTGGACAGCAAGACCATCAAACCATCCGCTCTGCTTGGGTTGCTAGGTAACGGTGCAGCATGACTCAACAATCAGGAGGCTTTTTGAAAGGGTCATTTACCAGATACCAAAAAACATTAACTTACTGCTAAAAAAATCGTTTAGGTTTTTATTTTTAAGTTTTGTGGCTGTTTGTAGAAGTAATAGAAACACAAACGTATGTATAGGGCCATTTTATAGCATAGTCAAGTAACTACGTTATTTTCAGTTGTTACAAAACTGCAAATATGACTTAAAATAAATTTTACTTCCTGATTTAACGCCTTCAAATTGGGCCACTGTCTCTTTGAAACCTCCAGCTTCAGACAGTCATTAAACACGGCTCTTCCATTAACCCTTCAACCACGTTTTTACCTGCGTTTCACTGCACAGTGCCACCAGCTGTTTGCTAATTGCTAGTCTGAAGGAACTGAGCGGGGAGGGCTGCTCTCAGAGGTGGAAGGTTGGAAACAGCAGCTCAGAGGAGGAGCTGCACCTGGGAAGAGGAGCTAAGTCCAACCAGGCATTTTGTACAGTGGAATAGAATAGTTGTCATGGAGATTAAAGGATTTCTCAAACAGGCATGAAAGAGTCAAAGCAACACTCCACGTATGTTTTCGATGAGGTGATAACAACATGATGTAAAGCTCATGTTACTGCCCCTCTAATTCTCCTACCTCTCTGTGGACTCTAATGAACTCCCGGGGGTCGCCTTTGGCCCACGGTGGGAGGATGACGTCACCCAGCTTGATGCCGTTCTGCTTGGCACCTGAAGCAACAAACGGCAGAATAAGTGAAATCTCTCCCAGCTGATCTGAAAGCAGCCGACGGTGCGGATCGTCTCTGGTCACCCACCCAGATCAAAGTTATTGGAGTTCAGCAGGAACTCGGGCAGGTAGAAGAACTCTGGGATCAGCTCCTTGACGTCGGCCATGTTGTGTTTGGAGGCAGAGAGCCACGCCTCCCGGACGCTGTGGAACATCCTGTCTGCAAGGTCAAAGTGACCTCCCTGAAGGTCACAGGGACACACGGTTAAATCCTGGTTCCCACACCTTCTCAACATTTAGAGGGATTTTTATCGCTTCCCTATAAGTAACTAAACAAGTGTGTTGTTTTTCTTTATTGTTTTTGGTTGTCATATTTTATTTTGAACATTTAAAATGTCTTCCAGTTCCAAGAGTTTTGTACAAAATTAGAGTCAACTGGCCTTTGAGAGAGTGAACTTGCATTATTATGCTTCTACCAATACATTTCTAGAAACTGGTCTCAAAACAACAATTTTAGAGTTCATCAAAATAATTAGTGGGACAATTTATCGTCCAGTCGCTGTTTTGGCATAGAAGATAATTTTTATATTATTAGTTTTAAAGAAATCTGTTTAAAACTAACAGTAAAATAAGCATTCAATAAAAGTTAAATTCACTACTAATATTTCTTTTGCCCTCCTTTATTAACATTTTGGTTACTTTTTTCCAATATATTTGAAAATAATTGTGACTGTTCCAGTAGTTAGTATAGAGTATACAGCTACAATGTGCAACTCATAATATAAAAACATCGAAATATGTTTTTTATTAATAATCACCGCCTCACCTTTTAAATAAGACAGTAAAAGCCTCAGCTGAGGTGTAATTTCTAACACAAATAGGGAAATTGTGGAACTGACGCTAACCTTCAGAGCTATTTAGTTATGCCTTTTGGCAAGCAGAGCTTTGTATTGATTGCTGTAATAATCAATATAAGGTTTGGAAATGAGGATCGAACCTGAAGTCTGAGGAAAATCTGTGTGAATGGCTCCATCCGGACCAAGTACGAGGCAACGATCATGGCGGAGGAGTAGTGGGTCCCGTAGTGGTACGCTGGGGTTTCACCTGGACAGAGGAGTCAACGAAGACAAGATCTGAATAACATCAAGAAATAGCTGCACGATTTGTATAGTTTGACGTAAATTCACCAGTTTAATAACAGAGAAAACTGCTGAATAATATTAGTTTTTGAACTTATGTAAATATTAGTTTTTTGTTGCTAAGTCCAACCTGATGACCGCTCTCTGGCTACGTTCACACACCAGACAAATGCAACCCAAATATAATTTTCAAAGTGCTTTACATCATAACAAACACAGAAACACAGAGTCATGCAACATAGAATCAACAATAAAAACATGACATTAAATCAAGTGCCATTATTAAATTCGTAATTGATTACGTTTCAAATGTAACTCTAAACAGGCGGGTTTTAGTCGAGATTTGAAGGAAGTCAGTGTTTCAGCTGTTTTACAGTTTTCTGGAAGTTTGTTCCAGATTTGTGGTGCATAGAAGCTGAATGCTGCTTCTCCTCGTTTGGTTCTGGTTCTGGTTATGCAGAGCAGAACCAGAACCGGAAGGCGGTTGGTACAGCAACAGCAGATCTTTAATGTATTGTGGTGCTCAGCCGTTTAGTGATTTATATACTAACAACAGTATTGTTACTATTTGCTTTTGTAAACAACGCACTGTTGTCTGCGTTCTTTTGCACATGCCGGTCACTTTGAGGATGAAAACCATTCACTTAGAAGTCTGATTGTGATTGAGTAGCAGTATGCACAAAAAAAACCCAAACAAATCAGATTTCAGTAAAAAATGTGAAGACGTTTGGCGGTCTCACCGTTGGGATCCTCCCAGTCTTTGTATCTTTTCTTGTACTGCGTGAGCCGGTCGTCGGTCTGGGCGCCCATCGGCTTGGCCAGGTTTCGGAACGTTTTTGGGTTGTTCAGGTCCAACTCCTGCAAATTTAATAAACAACAAAAACTGAAGCCGGGCCCAAATCTACAAACCTCGTTTTAAAGGTGAAACGCTTCGCTCACCTCTGTGTCAAAGTCGGCCAGGATCCAGGGGAAAACCGGGTACTGCATCAGGTCGTTGTACGAGCGTCCCGCCAGCGTGTTCAGATGCATCAGGTACTGGAAGTTACTGATCTCGCCTCGCTGGAACACACACACACACACACGCACACACACTCAGGAGGCTTCGATACAGGCATCAAGACTATAAATCCCAAATTAAAGATTCTTACCTCCCATCTTTGAGTGACTGATTTCTCACCAACCAGCGTGCTGAGAAGTCCAGACCTGAAGGTACCAGGAGAAAAACTCAGTGGCTCCGAAATAAAGGGCTGATATTCTTTATTATTATTATTATTATTATTATTATTATTATTATTATTATTATTATCAGTGCGCAGAAACAGATACAAGAGGAAATGTTATTTATGAGAACTGAGTAGGTGATTGTGATTTATGTAAAAAATATTTTTATGTGCAGAATAACCTTAATAACAGAAATAACTAATTATTATGAGATAATTACCCTTGTTCGACGCTGGTGTTGGGCCTCTGGCCTGAAACCGACTCTGAGCTGTCAGCCAGCGACGGCACAACCGCCAAGAACCTGCAGGAAACCAAACGCTGTTCAGCATCTTCAGCAGGAGTAAAACTCATTTTCTGTACCAAAGGGCCGGTTGGTACTGAGTGTATAACGTAAATGTAAAACCCCTTAAAAAAGTGTTAAAGTATTAATAAATAGCAGTCTTTGCATTCGATACGTATTTCACATTGATCAGTCCCTGCAAAATTTCATGATTGGTTTTGAGATATTTTTTGAAATAAAAACTACTGATATTGTGCAGCTAATTTAGAAATATTTGCAAGAAATTATTTATTTACGATAAATTGTCCCAGAGGTCATTACGATAAACAATAATGTTGTCTTGAGACCAACATTATTAATAACAGAATAATGTAAGAACCCATTCTCAAATGTCAATAAACTTTAAATTCTAGTGAACGTTTAACACTGGAACTGGTTTTAAATTTCCAAAATAAATAAACAAAACAACAGAAACAACCAATAAAATTAATTATAAAGTTTCTGTAAACAAAATTGTCCTTATAAAGGGCAAGTCGAGACTAAAGCAGCAGACTGAAGACTTTTATCATCCAGTTTTTCACAGAAAGAGAAAAACAATAAATAAAGCAAATGGAAATTACTGAGCTCATTTTAATTTATCATGTGATTAACTGATTTATTGCAACAGTCCTGACCCAGCATGCTCTCTTAAAGGACCTTTAAGAGAGGTCAATTTAGTTGACCTCTTTTTAAGCCTTAGTCATTCCTTTCCACTTGAACTGCGTACCTTTGGTAAACTTTGTTGCGAACGCCCTTCTGGAACGCCAACAAGTAGTTCCTTCCATCGGCTGAGAAAACTTCCACCGCCATCGGCTGAAGAGAAAGAAACAAAAACAAAACAGGGTTTTACACTAAAACTTTTACCGCCAACATTTGAGCATATTTAACAAAAACCTTTAAAAATCATTGCATTTCTGAAGTACATGGTGAAATAAAGTCACACTGGATTTTTGCTCTTCATTCATTTGGCTTTTTGTGCATTTAAACCAACTTATTGTTGGTGTTTTTGTTAATAATGCTAGTTATGTTTGTAGGTGAAATTTTAAGAAAAATGATTGTTTATCCACTGTATTTTAAATGAAATAGATACTATATTAGTGGGTTAGCTATTGATCAATAAAAACTGTAATATTGACCAATTTATTTGATGCATATTGATGTCTGCAATGTCGTTTCACAATTGGTTGCTGTTTGATGTATTTATGATGTTTTCATGTTTTCATGACATAAAGCACTTTGAACCGCCTTCCCTGCAAAAAAGAAAATCTTACTAAATACTTTTGGTCTAGTTTTTACTGCAACTATGTCAATACATTTGAAAAAAGACAAAACTAACTTACAAGTAACTTTTCAGCAAGAAATGGGAGCTTAAGTCAATAATTCCTTAATATTGAAGCACTGGTTCCACTGGCAGATTATTTCACTTATAAAAAGATATTTTCCCATGTCATAACTTCAGTACTATTATTTTTCATCAACATTAAGGAATATTTGACTTTAAACAAGCTCCTGTTTCTTGCTGAAAAATTACTTGTAAGTCAGTTTTGTCTTATTTCAAGTGTTATATGACATATTTGCACTAGAAACGAAAAGTTTAGGATTTTGTGTTATTGAAGTGTAGTTGCTGAAATGTTCTGTACAAGTAAACTTGACTGACTGATTGAATACGAATTTATCTGTTATATGTAAGATTTTGTAGGTGGATAAGGAGTGGGAATATTGATATGTTTATACTCGTCAATATTTAGTCTCATGAATGTTTACAGGGTTTATACAGGAATCCCAGGGTTGAATTTACTACTTTTTACTACCTCTATAATATTTTTACCACCAACACAAAATCGAGCCAATTTTGTGCCAATTTCCTCAATTTTGGGAGATGGGTGATCAGTTGATATTTACGTGAAGCCGATCTCATCCTCTGATCTTTTCTACTTCAGCAAAGATCTAAAAATCAGCCACTTTCCTCTCCTGCTCTGCAGCGAGAGGTTTGACTGACAGACCGGCCCACCAGCTCATGTCTGCAAGCTTGTAGCCATCAGTAGTAACCCCACTGTTACCAACTCAGAGATTTTATTCCTATATTTAGCCACATTTCAATAAAAAAAAAAATGGCACTGGCTAAAATCGAAATCGGCAGGTCAAACATTTTATAGACTGATAATCTATGATCTGCGAGAAAGCTGCAATCGGTGCACTGACCCATGTAAGATGACGGTTCATGTAAGACAAAACTTTCTCCTTACTTGAAGGTCTAACTGTCACTTTATCTTAACCAAAACCTCACGTGTTAAAAACAGGAAGCACTATTTTCAGTGCTTATCCTAAATCCATAAGACTTAGGAAATTTTTTTTTTTTTAAAGAATATCAGTAAAATGCAATGACGTTCCAATTTCACATGCCAATGTTTTATTCTCAGAATATTAGAATAATATCAGTTAGACATTAATATCCAGGACAACTAGATAACAAGGTCCAAGGGTGTCATATTTCACCGGTCATTGAAAAGTTAAAATAAACAACTGTCCATGTGCAGCGAAATTCAGTGTTAGCCCAGTTTATGATCCAATAACATCACTTTTATTAGGTGCTTAATAAAAATACAGAAGCGGTACTAAAGTACAAAAATTGTATATTAATTAAAAGATGCCAGCCAATTTACTTGTACCTCTAATTAATTGAATGTCTCAGAATGAGCTAACGCTGCAGTGTTGTGAAGGCGGGCCTGACCTGCAGCAGGTAGCGCCGCTTGTGAACCTCCTTGATGTCTTCGTAAGCAAAGATGCTGCAGGTTCTCTTCAGCTGGCTCTGGCCCTGACGCGCCCCTCTGGGAATTATGGCCTCGTGCAAACTGGACACAAAACACATTAAAGTTCACATTTCCTCACCAAGAAAACAGTGCATAAGGATTTAGATGAAATTACACAACAAAAACAGCACAAAAAATGTAAAGGGAGACTAAAAATGTACAACACTAATAAAGAAATATTTCCCATAAATTCATAATTAAAAGTTTGTAAATGTCTATAATTTTATTCTAACATGTCCTAAAAATTGCATTTGGAGTAGTTTTACTACATCGTACTTTTTACTACTGCTACTATCATAATACTCACACTTTTGCGTATTATTGCTATTATTAATTGAGCAAAACTTCTGAATACTTTACCCACCGTGAGTAACTTCAATGAATTGTTTTAACCAAAAATGCATGAGACCCAGACAGAAACCTGTAGTTTGTGTTGAAGTGAGACCTCTTCTTTTTACACAAAATTAAAAACCAAAACATCATAAAGTCACCAATTTGAGCGCTACGGCTGATTTTAGAAGCAGTTTTGACCCAAATGGAAGCAGAAAAACATACAAGATGTGAATTTTGCATCATAGGTCCCCTTTAATATTTACCTTACAAAATATTTGTGTCACTTACGTCACATTACAGCTGGAAAATGTTTGAAATCAACCAAGCAACGTTTGAGCAAGATATAAAAGCTTCTTTTAAGTCAACAATTAATCAATATTGATAACTAGTTCCACTAGAAGATTATTGGGAAAAATGTCTTGTTATAAGTAAAATTATCTGCTTAATGGAACTAGAACTTTTTCATCAATATTAAGAAATTATTTATTTATAACAAGCTACCATTTCTTTATGAAAAGTTACTTGTAAGTTAGTTTAGTCTTGCTTTTGGACCAAAAATACTTGGTTTTTAGCAATGTATTAATAGCACGTTTTTTTTTTTTTATTTATTCTCTTAAATGTGAGGAAAAACACAAAGTGTCTTAACCAAATGTCCTTATTTTCCTTTTCTAATTGTTTCTCACAAGGGAAAGGAAGAACTAGCTTCCTGAAAATATAAATTTATAAAAAGCGTTGCTGAGTTTTGCTCCGTCAGCTGCAGAGGGATGACATCACTCTGACAGGAGGTAAAGTCTGGGTCAGAGGTCAGGGAGGAGATGGCGGCTCACTTGGGCGGCAGGGTGTCGATGTCCCTGATCTCCCTGGAGACGGTCATGGTGTAGCCGTCGATGACGTAGAAATGCTCCTTCCCGAACAGCAGCAGACCCTCGCTGGTGTCCAGGCCCTGCACTCTGGCACAGCGGTACATGTGCTGGATCTGGAGGAAAAGGAACAGGAGGAAAACAGATCACATAAATAAAAACTGTGAGCTCAGAAAAAACTGTTCAGGGGGAGAAAAAAAATGAATCAGTGAAAGAAGGATGGAAGGTTCAGGAAAGAAACTGTGTGATCTGAGAAGTGCTGGTGAGAACAAGAGATGGTTCAGAGAAAAACACTGCAGAAAAAAAGGGAAACAAGGAAGGATGGAAGGAAAAAACAGGAAGGACGAAAAGAAAGGATGGAAGAATTGAAAGAAAGGAGAATGGAAGAAAGTAAAGAAGGAAGCTAGCCTAGCAATCACAACAGGATCTGCTGCGCCACACTGAATAGTGATTGGCAGCGCTAAGATCCGCCTACTGGCTCTGATTGGTTGTTTCTAGTTAGCACTGGGGGAAAACAGATTATTTTTCTAGATTATCAGTCTCATAAACAGATTAAACCAATAGGCAAAAAAAAAAATTATAATCGTTACATACGTCAGCTTTAAGGTATTTGATTTAATCATTAAGATTTTTTTGTAATATTTGTTAAATTATGATTTTATTCTAATAAACAACATATTTATAATTTAAAATAATGTGTCTTAATTATTTATTAATTATACCATAAATAATAATATCTATTATAAACAATAGTTATTGTAATAAATAGAATATGATCCTATTGTAATTCAGCTTCTAGGTGCCACAAATCTGGAACAAACTGCAAAACAGCCGAAACACTGAGTGTCTTTAAATCTAGACTAAAATCACGCCTGTTTAGAGTTACTTTTAAAATTTAATCAATGAAACACTGACCAACAAACTGGATGTGTCTTGATTTTAGTGATGAGACTCATCAAAATGTTCAATTGTTGACTGTACGGTGTTTTCTTTATAACTTTATCACTTTGTGTTTTTATTACATAAAGCACCTTGAACAAACAAAACAAATAAACTTGACTTGAGTTAATATTTGTGGCAGAGACTAATGGGGATCCTTAAAGCTGCAATAACAACACAAGATGCGCTTTTATTCCACAATCCAATAAGAAGAAAAACAGGAAGTGCTCAAATTCTGCAACCAGAATAGCAGAGCAGATATTGATTATAGATATTATCCTTCACCTTCTCTCCCTCCTCCAGGAGGCGCAGCAGGGACGTGTTGTCGGTCCTCTGCTCTTCTTCTGGACCTCCAGACTCCAGCAGCTGGTCCTGAAGCTGCTCCTGGCTGTCCTCGTCTGCGCCGTCGGCTGTGGAGCGAGACCTCTTCAGAGGAGCCTTCACCAGACCTGGAGGGCAGAAAGAGCAGAAAGTCAAGTCTAACACACTGACAGGCGGTAATACGGGTAAGTAAAAAGCACATGAGAAGCTAAAACAGATGCTAACTAATCAAATTTATTACAAATCATTTAATATTTAAAAATTACACAATCACCAAAATATAAAGTTAAATGGAAATTGTGGTATTTTAAGGACCAAAATGACAATAATTCATATAAGGACCAAAAAATAATACAATCAGGAAAGACATAATTTTTTAATTCAGTTTCTGTTTAGTTAAAAATGACAACAAAACCTGCTAAAAACTGTTGAATTTTTGCTTAAAACATGTTTGTTTTTCACTTGGTAGAGAATCCAGAAATTTTACTCGAGTAAGAGTAGAAATACTTCACACTAAAATTACTCAAGTAAAAGTACAAATAAAAAGTACAGCATAGTAAAAATACTCCTAAAAGTATGTTTTATTAAAAAAATCATTACTCATGTAACTGTAACTGAATAAATGGAACTAGTTACTACCCAACAGCGGGTAAGATCAAACATCTTAATCAGAAAACATTCAAATAAAACATTCAAATAAAAAAATGTGGCCTTACTAAATATTTTACCTTTCTTGCTACTATATTATGAGAAGCTTTAATCAAAGCTAAAATCTAGTTTCTATATAGGATTTTGGATTTGTCTGTGCTTCACCGCACATCACAGGTCGAGCAGGAAATACTTGTATTAAATCTTGGTTGTCACCTTTGACCCTAGCGATGGTGTCCTCTCCGTGCTCCGGCTCGTGCTGCGCCGTCTCTCCCTCCGTGCTGTGCTCCACGGAGTGCTGGTACATCCCCGGGTTTCCAGACAGGAGCCGCATGTAGTACTCCTTGCTGTCGTAGCTGATGGCGCGGCGATACCGCAGCGGCTTCTGGAGGCGAACGAGAATCAAACCTGAGAGAGCCGTTCGCATTTAAAGGTGGAAACGTCAGATACATGCAGGAGTTAGCGATGATTTAATCCACAGCAGATGTACGTCGCATCAGGTTAGAGGAACCTGCAGTTCTGGAAAGACTTGGGGTTAGATCAGGAACAAATCAAAGCTCTTCCTGTACTGATTTATTTTACACCATTTCCAGTTCAATGTCAAATTCACATTTATAACCTTTTTAGCTTCTCTTTGATTCAGCATTCATGTATAATATTATGATAACCATGACTTATTAGTTACTCTTATTATAATCATAATCTGAGTCATTACAGACGGTCTTCTGAAAAGATACCAAGAATAATCCATTATTCTAATTATTCGATACCAAAGTTACAGTTACTTGTTTTACTTGTAAGTGTTGTCACAAGTGTAAGTTTTGTCACAGGTAAACTAATATTAATATAAATATTTTACTTTGGATCTTATTCAGTTACTCAAAATGTTTAGACTTCATTCTTTAAAACTTTCATACTTTGAAGTAAGGAATAGTATCAACTGTTTTTATAAATCTGCAAGCTGGAAACTTACTTCCTCCTCTTCCAGGAAGCTGTTCCTGCTTCATGACTCTTTCTCTGCCTGACTATGATTTCTTATGATTAGACAGAAAAAGGAAGTAGAATTAAAGCAAAGCTTGCAGGAGACCAAAACAACAGACACAACCTGATTGATTTTATTGAAGTCTAAGTCAACTGTTGGGTCTTGATGTCACTTGTGTGATTAATTTTAAAGGTAACTTTATTTATTGTTACTGTTGAACTAAAATCTCCAGCATGGGGAAGTGGGATGATCTCGGGTTTTCTTGACACTCTGATTGGTCGTTTCTAGTCAGCAATGGGAGAAAGTGGGGGAACTCGTAATACTATGACTTTATTGTGATATTTCGACTTTATTCTCATAATATTGTGACTCTACAACTAATCTGACTATTCTCGAAATATTATGACTTTATTCTCGTAATTTTTTTTTTATTTTACTTTCATAGCATAATGGAAACGCAGCTACTGTTTCAAAATAAAGAATATATTTAAATAAAGTTAATTAAAATGAGGAACGTTGAGCACCTTCTAAAGAAATACTTAATCTTTTAACAAGTCAGCATCAAACTATTTTCACTAGCAGGACTTTGAAATGATTACACAAATATCTGAGTCTGCTTTTTCTCATTAAAACGACTTTTCTTGTCATTTTAGTCTTTATTCTGCTAATATCATGATTTTACTCTCATAATTTACGACTTAAAAAATTGATGTAGTATTTATATATGGACATCCTGTGAAAATTTGTGGAGGTTTTCTATTTGTTGTTATTGTTTCTGCTCAGTATCTTGTTTTTGGAAATGATGCTGAAATTGCAAATAAAGAAACACAGACATGTTGGTAACCAGTATTGATCTTGCCAGTGTTTGTTCTTGACGTGACGTACCTGAGCAGAGTTGGTGTTGGTCTCGGTCTCGGGGATGTACGGGTAGTGGATGTAGAACATGTCGTTGCGGACCATCTTCTTCCTCATGCGGCACGGCCCCTCCGTCATCTCCAGCGTGAACTTGTCCAGGTGGGAGCCGATGGGCGGCCCCCAGAGGCCGCGCTCGCGCAGCAGCTCGTACTCGATGGCCGCCCACTCCTCCGTCACGTACTTCAGGGCGTTCTGCTGTCGCTGCCGGACACAAGAGGCGGACGGAAACTTTTCAAACACGATCCAGATAAGTTTTCCAACTTCGCAAACTAAAATTCACTGTTATATATCATTTACTGCTGTTATTAATGATGACTTGTGATCGTATTATTAGGCCTGTCACAATAATCAATTAATCACATGATAAATTAAAAACAAGCTCAATAACTTTTCTTTCTTTCTACCAAAAACTGGTCTTCAGGCTGGAGATTTGGTCTCACCTTTTTTTGAAGGATAATTTTGCTTATAGAGACTTTATAATTCATTTTATTTGTTGTTTCTGTTGTTTTGTTTATATATTTTGGATATTTAAAATGTCTTTCAGTTCCAGTGTTAAATGTTCATTAAAACAATATTATCGTTTATTGTTTCATTGTGACAGGCCTAAGTATTATACATTTTAGAGCAGGGGAAAAATAAACTAAAATACAACATTTTATGTTTTGAAATGTCTTTCTCACTTTATACACCCGAGAACAAAAAACTAATTTAACAAAAAAATCCTACAATTTTAATAATGTTGTCTGACATAACTTAAAAAAAGTTTCAATTTATTACCATTGTTCTATTGGCAGATTATTTAACCTATAAAATGGGAAATGTGTATATATATTTTTAAGTGAAATAATCTGCCAATAGTACTACTACCTTTTGATCAATATTAAGGGATTACTGATTTAAAACAAGCTCTTATATCTTGCTGAAAAGTTACTTGTAAGTTAGTTTTGTCTTATTTAAAGCACACTAAGATATTTTTGCTTGAAACTAGATCAAAAATACTTGGTGAGATTTTGAGTTTTTGCAGTGTGGCAAGTGTTTCGTTATATGCTGTGTTTTTGTAATATTATGTTAAGTGTATAATTGTTTTTTTTACAATAAATGCTTTTTTCCTGATGTGGACCCCAGAAATAAAACAAAAATAAACAAAGCTAAATGAAATTCAAGTATTGTCAAAGATTCACACTGCACTTTAAAAAGGCTGCTGGGAACGTAGCTGAAACATGGATCTACGGGAACCCAGAAGGACATTTTCTGTGCGGCGTTTGGTACCTCTTGATGCTCTTTGTACTGCATAGTGACGAGGTCCCTAACGACGGCGATGTGGGTGAACATCCACTGGAACGTTTCCTGTTGGTCAGAACATCAGCCGGGTTCAGCTCAGGAAAATCTTTTCACGTTTATTGTTTTATTTTTTAAAGCTACCTGTGCAGACGGACTGTTTTTGTTCAGGCTGTTCTCCTTCTTGTTGCGCCGTACTCCGGTCAGCTTGGACAGGCCGAAGCCGCTGCTCACCCGCGACAGCTTGGACTGGGCCGCCGGCGC
The DNA here is from genome assembly GCA_903067095.1 of Girardinus metallicus. Classification (NCBI taxonomy): domain Eukaryota; kingdom Metazoa; phylum Chordata; class Actinopteri; order Cyprinodontiformes; family Poeciliidae; genus Girardinus; species Girardinus metallicus. The sequence goes on along the minus strand of CAEGAE010023750.1, from coordinate 22,031 downwards.
TGCGGCTTCGCCGCGACTGATGCACTTTTTCTCGTGGGCTGAGAAGGAAAAATAATAATGAAACAGCAAGCCGTGATGATTTACAGTGCTCACAAAGCCGCTTTAAAAAGCTGCTGAAAGTTGACATACAACAACTTAGCCTGAAATCACACATTATTTTCCTGTCACTATAATCTTTATACATCCTAAAAATCTACAGACCTCATCTAATTGTCCAAAGTCTATCCACCCGTCCTTACATCCCTCCTTCTGTCCTTTCATTCCTTCATCCTTAATTCCTCTTTCTTTCCTTCCTTTGTCCTTCTTTCTTTCCTCTCTTCCTTGCTCCCTTTCTTAATTTTTCCATTCTACCTTTCTTCTTTCCTTTCCTCCTCTGCCAATTGTTCCTACCTTCTTTCCTTCCTTTGTCCATTCTTCCTTCCTTCCTTCATGTCTTCCTTGTTTAATTCCCCTGTCCTTCCTTCCTCCCTTCACTTTTGTCCTTTCTTCTTCTCTCTCTTCTTTTTTCCCCTTCTGTCTTTCCTTTTTAAAAAATCTTCCAGCTCCATTGGCAGATTATTTCACTTATAAAGTGTGAAAAATGTTGTGTTATTAGTGAATTTATCTGTCAAAAGAACTGGCTTTTTTTCATCTGTATGAAGGAATTATTTACTAAAACAAGCTTCTATATTTTGCTCAAAAGTTATTTACAAGTTAGTTTTGTCCTATTTCAAGAGTACTAGGACATTTGCTCAAGAAACTAAACCAAAACTCTGGGTAGGATTTTGTGTTTTTTGCAGTGTGTGTTCCCGTCTGCCGTGTTTTTGCAGTGTTTTCTCTCACCCAGGTGGTTCTGCCAGCTCTTCAGGGCCGGTTCCTCCAGAGCGGGCCGCGCCGTGCTGATGTCCACGTGTCCTCTGTCGTTGCAGGGCAGAGACACTTTGAAGATGTCCTCCAGCATCTGCCGCTTGCTGTGCATCAGCTCCGTCCAGACGCGGTTCACGGCCTTCAGCAGCAGCTGTCGTCCTGCACAGGAGGGACAATTTTTATTTCTAATGCGACAAAACCATGAAAGAAACTTCAGATCAACTAAAAAACGTTTGTGCGTCTTCATTAGATCTTTTTACAAGGAGAAATCTCTCCATCGGAGTTCCGTGTCTCACCCTCGCTGACGTCGTGGCTGTGCGTCGAGTCGGTTTCGTTCTCCGCCGGCATCATGACGTGCCAGGTGGTCATCCTGGCCTCCGCCTCCAGACCGAAGCCCTCCACGCTGCTGCAGACACACAAGCAGAGAGGGAAACCTCACTGCAGAACTACTCTGTAGATAAATTTATACTCTTAATAGATTCTACAGAGTCATAGTTCTGATATTAAAGCCAGAATTCTGAGAAAAAAAGGTCAAATTTCTGAATTTAAAGTCAAAATTCTGAATTTAAAATTAGCTTTTTGAACAGAAAAACAAGTTTCAGATTAAATTTAGACCTGCCAATGTGTTGCGCCTTTAAATATTTGAAAGGTGATGCATTAGCATTATTCACATAAATCTGCATTATGTTCAGCAATCTTTGCTCCACATTCAGACTTAAGCGCATCAGAGAATGATCTATGTAAATTTTTCCCCAAAACAACAACCAACAAACAAAAAATAAAAACCCTCCAGGTACTTTTTGCAGTTGTGGGTTTCCGTACCTCCCGCTGTGCAGGCAGATGAAGCAGTGAGCCAGACAGGCCACAAAGTCCTGGTCGTGGTTTCCAGGCCCCAGCACCAGATTGCGGTTGACGGTCAGGACCCGCAGGGCGTCCAGCAGCGCCACCTGCTGGGCCACCGTCTTGTGGGGTCGACAGAGCTGGTAGAGCACGGTCCGGTTCAGGCAGTGGTAGATGGTGTCGAGAGAGAGACCCTGGGACCGCCTCTTGGACTGGAACCAAAGGGAAAACGTGTTATAATGCTGCGGTCAGAATGGGAATAAAGCTGCAGAAAGAGGATTAGTTTACAATATTTTTACCCAACAAGCCAATCAGTGTTTAAACTGTGAACACATTCTTGTTGTATGAATACTAAAATAGCTTTTTGTCTGCTAACATGTTCAATTTATAAAGTTCAGATGCGCTTTATGGCTTCTTGAGTCATTTTCTCTAAATAATCTCCTAATCTTATCCACTGCACAACAATCAAAAAGATATGTTCTGTTTTTATATTTTTCTCAACTTAACACTTTTATCCGTAACCATAAGATGTACTAACGATAATTTTAGTAATAAATTATTTGATTGATTATTCTAACAATTATTCAGATTAAAAATGAGCACATTCTGTAGATTTATTTAATAATTAAGTCTTTTTTGTAAATTAAAAAAAATGTTATAAAAGATGCAAACAAACAAATAATTAAATTAACTTTTAAAATAAGAAAATAAATATTTTATTGCCTAAAATAGATTTGTAGCAAAGGATACATCTGCAGCTAAAAAATAATTCTAACACCAAGATGTGAAAAGCTCAGTCCTTAACATGAGTACAGTGTCCCAATTAACCAATTAATAACCAATAACAGGACATCAAAAGGTCCTTAAGAGATTTTACACACAATTTGAAATTGGGTGAAGTTAAAAATATACCAATTCATTTCTGGGTTGAACATATTTACAGACAAATTTGACCTTAAATGCAAAGTGTTTATATTTTTCAGAATTTTTGAATTAATATCTGCTTGAATATGTTATTCTCTCAGCAAATGGCGTTTTTGAGTCTATACACTCCAGCTAATGATTAATGGATTATTTCAATAATCAATTCATCATGATTAATCAGATTAATCGTTTCAGCTCCAATTTATTTGTTGCAGTTTGTGTTCTTTCACTTCAAGCAGATTCAGGAGGAAAATGGTGTCTTACTGAACGTTAAATCTGCATTTCTCTGTTGTATAATTGTCAGTATTATTAAATCCAACTAATTTTTCAGCCCTAATTAGATGTAAACTAGATATCTATACATATGGAGAGCTTTATCTATAAATATAGATACTAAAATCCCCAACTGCCTGACAAAGTGCCCCTAAATGCTTCAACATTAATGTAATTTTGCTCATTTCAAGGTAAAATTGGCAGATATGGTTTCCATCTCCAAGCACGCTGCTCCTTTAATCACATTCTGTAGATGGACTGGCTCCATTAACTGGAAAAAAGATTCAATTATTCATCTCAGGCAGCTCACAAACCCGGGTCCGTATAAAACTTTGCAACATTATTGAAGTAATAATTTTTTTTTTTTTTTTACAAAGAGCAGATTTTGGCTGTACCTGTCCAATCAGCTGCACGATGAAGTCCACCACCAGCTTGGAGTCCTTGTTGAACATTCCCTGCCACAGCTTGTCCACGACTCTCTGGGTGAAGTAGAAGACGTTGTTGACCAGGATCTGATAACTGCCGCCGGCGCTGAGCGGCAGAGAGGCGTCTTCACCTGGACGGAGACGCACAGAAGAGCGCAGCTGTCAAGACTATCGTTTTTTACCCCTTTTTCCTGCCGTCCTCCTGTATTAGTATTTTGAATAATCATTTTAAATAAGAATTTCTGTGCCTCTCCAAACTAAATTAGGTCACTAGGCTTGTGAGAACTGCCACCAGCAGCAGCCTGGGAGGCCGTTATCCAGAAGTGGTGGTCGGCCAAATACTGGTCAGGTGGTATCGGGCACCGGGCCGCATTCAGCGTCTCATCAAGTTGTTCTGAATGTCTTTCTGAGGAACAGATCGGTTTCCCCCACACTAGCAGAAGTTTGTGAAGCTATGTTATGCCTTTTATGTGTTAAGGAAAAGTATTTTTGCAAAGCATGTTCATTTTTCTGAGGTTAATTATTTAAGTTAAGGTTTGCAGGTTATTTTGTTTCTAAAAGTAAAACCAAGATTTAAGTTCTTAAGTCCTTAAACATTAATACTTAGTAAATTGTTAACATTGAGTACAATCTGAGTCTACCGCAATTCACACTATGTTATCATAGTAGTCTGATTTATTATATATTCAATGTTTGATTGGTATTAAAGCTCTATTGGAGAGAATGTGGTACATGATACTACAGATTTGGATGTTATGAAAAGGTTTATTTGAAGACAGTGGAATGTATGAACACTTTAAAGCACACATGGTTCAATTACTAGACACTGAAATGTAGCTCAGGGAAATAATTGTATAAAATAAGGTTTTTGCAAAATAAAGAGATGCAAACTGGATGACAAACGATACACACTGTGTTCATTGCTGCTGCAGCTTTTCTGTATTTTCACAGACTTATCATTTTTTATCAATCCTGGGACCGTAACCTAATACACTTTCTGGCATTATTAACTTAAAACAAGGTTAATATCTGAAAAGTTACTTGTAAGTTAGTTAGTCAGTGTAATAAGACATTTGCACCAGAAATTAGACCAAAAATACTTGGTGCGATTCTGCGGATGAAGGATTCACTGGAGCAGAAGCTGCTGTGCGGTTCTAGAAAGTGTAATTTGCTGCTTGTGGTCCATCTATAAGGCTTCATAAAGGGCTGAGGAATGCTCAGCGCCGCATTACGTCCCTCTGGAGCCTCTTGCTAATTGAATTGTGTTGATTTTCTATAATTAAATCCCTGAGCTGAGAGCATAAAGCTGTGACTGGGAGATAAATTACCAGAATGCCTTCTTTTCCTCACTCTAAAAGTTGAAGGTGAAATGTGTTGTGACTGGTTAAAATCTGCAGACAACTGGACTTTGCACTGCAGAAACACAAAGTATTTTTGTTGTAGCTTCTAGTGCGAATACGTAAGTACACTTGAAATAAGACAAAGCTAACTTACAAGTAACTTTATTTTAAAAAGTACTAGTTCCACTGGCAGATAAATCCACTTATAATAATTAATTTCCCCATGTTATAAGTGAATTTATCTGCCACTGACTCTAGCAGTTTTTTTTTATCAATATTAAAGAATTATTTACTTAAAACAAGCTCCTATTTCTTGCTGAAAAGTTACTTGTATATTAGTTTTATCTTATTTAAAATGCAATAAGGTATTTGCACTAGAAACTAGCCCAAAATTACTTGGTGGGATTTTGTGTTTTTGCAGTGTGGGAAGTGTTTCAGACCTAGAAGGACGTCCGCAGCCAGAAGATGCTCCATGACGCCGTCCAGGATGCTGGACTGAAACTCCTTCTGCTGGGTTCTGGTGGAGCGATCCGGGGAGGCCTGCAGTTTAAAACACAAACAGGGTCAGAAGACGATCCAAACTTATAACCGCAGGTCATTATCGGGTGTGAAGACAGCTCCCGGTACCTCCAGCAGCATGTCTATGATGGGCGTCTGCTTGCTGGCGGGGGTCATGCACATGTTGTCCATGATCAGGACCCTCATGAAGTCGAAGACATATTTTTTGGCGGGGTGGTTGGTCAGGGAGGTTTTGGAGCCCACGTTGCAGTATTCAGACTGGCTGCGGTTCATACCGGTGTCCCCGGCGAAAGCCTTGAACTCTTCGGTGGGAGAACCGGCTTCGTCGTCCAAATCGCTCACCTGAAGGCGGTAAAAGGGACACAATTAGTTTATTCAGCTTTATTGCGATAAAAAATTCAACTCTCATTCACCCAGTTCTCAATTTCACCTGTTTTTTTTTACATTTTAAGATGCAACTTTTTCAATACATAACAGAGACGGATAACTTTTTGTACTGTAGGTACAAAAATGACAAAAAAATAAATACAATTTATGAAAAGAACAAACAAAACCAGCTTAACATCAAAATAAAAGTGGACCAAGAATTACGCATTGGGGCACCCCACAGATTAAAGAAGCCTTTAATACATAACTTCTTCTCTTAACCCCTTTTTTCTGATACTTGAAGAAACTTCAAAATATCTTGAAACTGCTGGTTTAAAAATGCCTCAACGAGAGATTTGAATCTTTGAATCTCCAAGACAGATCTTCTGATTGTCTCAAGAACACAATTTCAAGCCATCAGCAAAAGAAAAACTACTAGTTAAAAGAAGCAACAAATAAACTACATTGAAAACTTCAGGAGCAAAAATTATTTTAAAAAATAAACAAAAACAGTTTAGGGGAGTGCATAAGATCAAAATAACAGTGAGCCAAGTATTAAACCCTGTGGAACACCACAGATTGAAGACTTCAATACTTAAATATTTTTTTTTTGCGAAAAACTTTAAGAATCACTGAGAAATCTTGAAACTGCGGCTCAAAGAGAGACTCAAATCTTTTAATCTCCAAGATGGATCATCTGATTACTTAGAACATGATTTCAAGCCTTCAATAAAAGAGAAACTCCTAATTCAGTCAAGCCACGTTTCTCTCTCTGCGTGTCTCTCTGTGCAGAGCTCCACACACTCACCATCTCAGAGTACGGCCTGATGTTAAAGGGGAAGACCGTGGCCGCCAGGGCGCAGAGGAACTCCGGGCTGTGCCACATCGGGGCGAGGTCGGCCACGTTGTGGTAAAGGTACCTAAAGAACTGCATGAGGGTAACCGGGTACTCCCGGAGCCAGGAGCCTTCCTCCTCAGACTGCCAGGGCTGCAGGGAAACACGTCAACTCAAGACTCAGCAACTTCAAGTCTTACATCCTTCCATTCAGAAAAACAAAGATGGTAGAGTAGTTTCTGCTGTTTTATTAAGGACCTTAAGAGAGTCCAGGCAGATTTAAAGCTTTTAAATGTTTTTTAAAGAGGACAGAACATGGAGAAATGTAGGTGTTCACCAGGATGAGTTGGAAAAAGTATAAATTCCCCTCGACTATAAACTGAATTGGGAACATTAGTCCCAAAAGTGTCATAAATTCAAGAACAAACAACATTGATTGAAAAATCTTTTGACTTTTTTGGTAAATTCAAGTTTTCTGACCAGAACAAATTATATACCATGACATTTACTTAGGAATAATACGATTGATGTTTAACTTGTGTCAATTTCCCTCTTTCCTTAAAACTGATTAAAAATGTGACTGCTGACCAGATTGAGCATGCTGCGCAGCATGGCCAGCAGCAGGAAGGCAGCCTCGGTGCAAACGCTGTGGATGGAGCCGACCACCGCCCCGCTGGAGGCCGGCATCCCGAAGATAAACGTCCAGATGGAATCCAGGTCAAACTGAGAGTGAAAACACACAAGACGGCTTAAATTAGACTCAAACTGACACACTTAATTTAAAAAAAAAAAACATTATGGGTATATTTTAGGTAGGGACAAATCCTCCCCGATTTCCTTAATTTAGGTCAACTTTGTCGCGATATTTAGAGAATTTTCAGGCCAAAAATCAGAATCGGGAGGTCAGGTTTTCCAGAAAAAACAAAAATTGCAGTGAGTATACTCCTAGATATAACAATTATTTTAGTTTTAGCTAACGGGTAACCATCAGACTGCCACTCTTCTTTTCTTTCCAAGACAGATAACTTGGAACTGAACACTGCTGGAACAAAAACAGTAAAAACTGTAATTAAAAGCTCAAATAAACCCAGTTCTCAATAACGTAATATCAAAAATAACGCTGGGCCAAGTATTAACTATTGAGGAACCCCACATGTTAAACAAGCCTTCACAAAGGGACTTTTTAAAAATTATTGTTGTGTATTTTTATTACTATTTTATTACTATTTGTTCTTCTTGATTGCAGTGTGATGTGATGTCTTCTGGTTTCTAGCAAGAAACATAATTTGATTCCTTGTATGTCTTGTATGGCAATAACTTTGACAAAATAGCAGCTTTTTCTTTTTACAGAGAAAAGTTTTTAAATAAGAAGAAAACTAGTCCACTGTAGAGCTAGGAAAGCTAACGGATGATTAGCTTTCCCTAGTTCATTTGAATATTTTTAGTAGTACTCATCGGAGTAAAGTAGAAGAAAATGGGCGTACTAACATGTACCTGCAGGCTGTCAGGCAGCTCAGTGACAGGCTGCTGCAGGAAGAGAGCCATAAGCAGGAAGTAGAGCTCAGGAACATTCGTGTGTTTGGGCAGCAGCGTCTGCAGAACAGGGAACCCTGGGAAATGGCAGGCGTCCTTGTTGATCTCTCGCACTGTGGACCGTCCACCGGCACTGCGGCCGACGTTGAAGCCTAGAGATGAAGGTGGGGGAGCAGAACGAGGAGTGAATAAAGCTGGGAGGCTGGTGCACCTGCAGGGAGATCTAAACCGGACTTCTGCACCTGGTTTGGGGTTCAGAGGAGCTAAAATATTTCGGCTAGAATGCCAAATCAGAACAAAACTAAGGGATTCCTTTCAGCACACATTCGGTATAAGTGGGGAAGCTCTGAAAGCAGAACCAATGGTTCTCAACCTGTGAGTCACTCAGTTGATTTAGTTTGTATTCTCAGGTATTTAAAGGGGCAGTATCATGTAAAAGTGACTTTTTTGAGCTTTACAACCATTCAGCTGCTAAACGCCTGGGTGGACCTAGCTCCGCCTTCGAGGGCAAAGCTCCTCCTTCAAGCAGCAGCTTTCAATCCTACGAGCTTGCAACTCACAGAGCAACTGCCCCACTTGGCTCCTACAGACTAGCCACGAGCAATTAGCAAACACCTGATGGAACTGCGCATCTACTGAACTCACAGCTATTTCTTAGGGTAACCCTGGTAAAAACATTGTTAAAGGGCTAATAGAGGAGTAAGGCTAAGATGACTTCCTGAAGACAGAGCTTCAGAAAGAGCAGAAGCTTCTTAAAGAGACAGAGGCCCAATTTAAAGATGTTAAATTACAATGTCAAATTTCTTTTAAGTAATATTTGATATATAGCATTTTTATAACAACTGAAAGTAACATAGATAATTGATTATGTTGTAAAGCGGCACTCTGTGCATGGAAAACACGTAACACTGCCCCTTTAAAGTATTTTGGGAGGGTTTCTGAAACTAGGGTAGGTTGAAAACCACTGAGCTCAGGGGGAACTATGATTTGTGCAGCGGGGGAGGAACAGGAAGGCAAATAACAAGAGGACGAACCCTTGGCTGTGCGGCGCACAAACTGAGCAGCTTTCTGTTTACTGAACGAAGGCCAGCTCCGACGGAAAGCGTTGCCAGAGTGCGGAGAGTCGTCTGCTGAGCCATGTTACAACATACAGGGTTTTACGCTAGACATCAAACCTCTGCCTGTTCATGTTCATGCAACAAAACCACCTAACTTTAACTACACTGAGGTCTGGATCGGCGTCGAAGTTTGATTCGTGCGGTCAACCGGCGCTTTGCACTCACCCAGGACCGTGCCGATCTTATTGGTCAGGACGGAGTCGGTGTGGTCCAGCCAGCCGCCTCCGCTCAAGCCCTCCCTGAAGCGGTTCAAGATGGGCTGGTTGGACAGCAGCACCACCAGGATCCGCAGCGCCACCGTCACCGTGGTCGAGTGCAGATGCTCCTCCATGAACATCAGCAGCCAATCGAAGCCCAGCGTTCGCACAAACTCCTCGCACGCCCTGCAGACGCAAAGAGAGTTAGATAAACCGTAAAGAACAAACCTCTGTGTTTCTTGGACAAGTTGTTCAATCAATCAGTAATGTTTGTTTGTGTAGCATATTTCAAGGCAGTTCAAAGTGTTTTACATGCTAAAAACAGAAAAATACAAAGTCATCAGTCAGCAAAAGAGAAAACCGGTAACAAACATTACATTTTGATGATTATCATCATCAAAACACATCAAATATGTTGGTCAATATTTCATGTTTTATGGCTCAAAAACATAAACAAAAAGTTGTTGCACACTGCAAAGTCTTACCAAGTAATTTTTGTCTACTTTCTCATGCAAATATCTTAGTCCACCTGAAATTAGACAAAACTAACTTACATGTAACTTTTCAGCAAGATAAAGGAGTTTGTTGTAAGTCAATAATTAATTAATATTGATTAAAAAAAGTACTGGTACCATTGGCCGATTGTGTCAGATTGATCATTTATAGCAAAGGATGAAAAATACTTTTTCTGGTTAACATCATTACAGCAGAGGGCCAATGTTTTCCTATTAACTGTTTAATAATTGCATAACCAAAGGTGTTTAATAGAATATTTTTTGTGTAAAATTTGAATAAGGCGAAGATAAAACGATGCCACTTGGAGTTCTAGGTAGAAAATATTAACAGACAAAGATCTTTTTTTTTTAACTTAAATAGACAATGTATACATTTTTAGGATAGTTTTGGCTTAATTAATGTTTTGGATGTGATATTGTTTCAGCAAATTGTCTTTTCTTGAGTTTGTATACTCTAGCTTATGATTTATCGATTAGTAAGTTAGTTGACTATAATCCATCAATTAATCGTTACAGCCATAATTTATTTGTTGCAATGTATGTTCTTTCACTTCATGCAGATTCAGGAGGAAAATGGCGTCTTACTGTAGGTTAACTGTGCACTTCTCTTTCGTAGTGAAAAGCAGCTTAAGCAAATTGTCCAGAAGTCGATTCCTCAGCAAGATCAGACTGGCTGACAGGAGGCCGCCGAAATCGTCATCGTTACCTGCAAACAGAACAACGTTTCCAGAAGTCACATCTAAAGGCTCTCCGTTTATTTCCAGATCATTCACTACAGAAATGCTGCAGAGGAAGAAATTCAATAGTAATCACCTCCATCAATCTTCTCCTCGTTGTTGATTTCCATGACGACAAACTTCTCACACACAGCGAAAGTGGGGAGAGTCGAGGAGATGAACTGGCCAAACCTGGGAGGCAGAAAGAGCAGCTTTGTGTTTCTCATTCTCTTCTAGTAACTTCACATTCTATATTTTAAAAGAACTGCTGTATAAATTAAGGGTGCTGATCTAATGTGGACAAATCTACACACTCTGTTCAAATGCTAGAATTTTGTGTCATAAAAAATGGGATAATGAAAAATCATTTAAATTTGTTTTCCAGCGTGATTGTGACGTATTTTCTGCTAAACACGACGGTAACATAGCTAATCTGCTACAGAGGAAATGATGAAGCTACCTGGTTAAATGCGTATGAGACATAAAGCCTGAAACTCATATTTTTGCTTCGGATCCCTTCAAAAACACTTATAACTTCCTATTTCAATAGTTTAGACACCAAATATACTTTAATATGCATTAAAACGCACTGTGGAAACCATATAAGCACTTCTGCAGAAGCTAACATTTAGCTTACAGCCAATCAGGATCAGTGTGTGCGTGCGTGTGTGTGTGTTCACCTGAGCAGGTCGTATGGGTTGGGGAAGCTTTGCAGCAGCAGGCTGAGGACGTTGCTGATGGCCGCCACCGTTGGCTGAGACAGCGACGTGTCGCGCAGCGTCAGCAGCAACCTGGGGATCAGCTGAAACTCCCGCAGCAGTTTAGCGTTTTTTGCTGCTTCACTGTTTGAGCAAAACAAAGTTCATTTTATTTTCACACAAGAAAGCAAAGAAAAAAAGTTAAAAGCAGAATTTTATTTTAAGAGATTTTTTTAAAATGTTTGATTCTTGCCTGGACTCTGTCAGCAGCTCATTAAAATGCTCAAAGAGAGACAGGTGGAGCTCGTAGGGGGCGTGAAGCCAAACCTGAGGGGCAGAAAGACAACACTGTAAAACCTAGTTACTGCTCCCTACTTAAAAAAACAGATGCAAGCTCTATTTGTTTTTATTAAATTAACTGATTGAGTAACATTAGCTTGTGCAATTTACGTGAGCGTAAATTAAATTAACTTAATAAATCTGAGTATGTTGTAATTACTTAAATTGTTATTTTTTTATATAAAAAAATAAGCATTTTGTATTGATAAAAGTTTTTTTATACAGTTTTTTTCCTATTAAAAAAAATCTTGTATAATGCTTTTTTTCTATAAATACAAAAATATGCAATTTTTGTATATTTTTTATACAAAGAAAATGTTGCATAACCTATTTATACTAAAAAAATAAGCTTTTTTGTATAAATTTTTGTATAAACATGAGTTGGAATTAACCAAGTAAATTCTTTTTATATTTTTACTTCAAAGACCCTCCATTTATTTAAATCAAGTTCCTATTACAGCTACGTAAAAAAAATAAATAAATAAATCAATTTAATTTATTCAACTAAAGTCAACACTCTAATTCACTATATACCCCCCCCCCAAAAAAGCACTGGACTTAGTTTAATAGTGACCAAACCTTGATCAAAGTCAAATTATATCCACTCATATAATATTACAATTTACAATTTTTGCCACCATGTCTGATGCCATAAACATTTGCCACCCTACAATCAGCAGAGTAAAACACTTCAGTGTAAAAAGTAAGAGTTAGAAGCTCCTCAAAGCAAATGTTCTCACCTCAAAGTCGCACAGTAAGTCCTGAAAAGCCGTGGAGTTGGGAATGATGGAGGTTTCATGGCCGCTGTCCACCGTTCCCACCAGAGAGAAGGTGAGGTGGAGGATGTGGCTGTTGAGCAGCGAGCGCTTCTTCTTTAGCAGCATGGCTAGCAGCTAAAAGGAGAAAACAAAATGAATCCACTTTTTAAATTTGTTCTTTAAAGAAGTCTTTGTTTTCACTGTCTGATGGATTCCAATCAAAATGCTGTAATAGCAATGACATACCAGCTGGGGGCGACATATTTCACAACAAAAATTCAAAAGAAGAACATGAATATGGGTTAGGGTTAGGGTTAGGGTTAACCACGTCTTGCTAAAGCAAGACGTGGTTAAGATTATTCTAAGAGCTCTACTAAAGCTAATGTTACTCCACGTTATTAACACTTTAGATAACTTTTGTAACCCGGTTAGCAGAGTAGCTCAAGTTAGCATCGAACAGCGCCTATTAGTCACTATATGCACTATATGTGATATGCACCCACAGGTAAGCCTGTTACAGTAACCAATAAACCAATGAGTCAAATGATAAATTAAAATAAGCTTGATTATTTCCATTTGCAGGATTTATGGTTTTTCTCTCTTTTTGCCAAATATTGGGTGATAAAAGTCTTTTTTTTGAAAGACATTTTTGTTTACAGAGACTCTAGGAACTAGTTTGGTTGTTTTGTTTATTTACTTTTAATATTTAAAATGTCTTCCAGTTGCAGTGTTAAATGTTCGCTAGAAATTAAAGCAACAATATTTTCGGTTATCACAATAGCTTCTAGGACAATTTATCGTCCAGAAAAATTTGCTATAGTGACAGACAACAAATTTTGGTTACCATTACTATGCATTGAATTGTGTCAATGATACCAGATTGTTCCGATGCTGGATGAGCAGAGTCACGAAAATGGTCAGAGCGCAATTATTTCTTATCTGAATTGTATAAAATAGGACTTAAATTAAAACTTGATAGGTAAAATATGGTTTCTGTCAGTTCTGTAATGCAAAAGAGGACTAAACACATTTTTCTTTTGCATAAATCCCACTCTAGGACACATAATTTTTTAAATACTTCATGAAATAGTTTATTCTATTTCATGCCTGTCATGAATTAGTCCAGTTTTTGTCATTTATTGAACTTTGGGAAATTACAGCGGCTGCATTTTGCCACAACAGAGCTTAAAAAAAAAATCAACTCTAAATCACTCCAATTATTTTTTTTCTTATCATCTCTGCTAACTCTACTCCGGCGAACAGCCGTTGCCATGGCAACCGACTGACAACAGATCTACCGGCCGAGGCGTCAGGGGACCCACCTGGTAGCCATTGATGCGCTCCATCTCCTTACTGGCCAGAGGGTTGCTCTTCACAACACACACCAACGCTTTAACAGCCGCATAGAGCCCCTCCACATCCGACGCCATGGCAACCAGGCCCAGGATGGCCGCGGCGCCGCCAACGTACTGCAGGTTGTTGGCGACAGGTTTGGGAACGAACGTACGGACACCTGCGAGGGTAAGAAAAGTGGAGGAAGTGTAATTTTATTCATTCAGAAAGCAGCTTTGAAAACTGGTTTAAGGGACTGGTTTACCTAAATATCCGATGACGGCGGCGCCAACGGTACGAGCGGGCCCGTTGAGGTGGCCTGCAGCGTTATGAATCAGCTTGACAGGAGTGGCGTTTTCATGGGAGGACACAGCGAGCTGAAGAAGGAAGGAGGCAGTTCAGTTTCACTCGGTGTATGATAAGCCTGGCGGGCCACCAGGCTTTACTTGCTCCCCAACCAGGGTAACCATTGTTTATTTATTACAGTCTTTTTAATAAAACAGTATAAGCAGTCAGGTGTTTGTTTTATTCACAAATTCAGGTTTTTATTTTTCTACACACAAACAACTTCAGCATAAAGCGACAAGTTACAGAGAAAGGATCAAAAAATGTTGTACACTTTAACTAGGATGAAGCAAATAAATAAACATTTTTATTTATTTTTGCGCACCGACTGCAGTTTTCTGGCTAATCCCCAGTTACCAATCTTTAAACAGCCTGATCTGTTGATTCCAATTTTGGTCAATATCACTATTTTTGTCTCAAATGTCGCTAAATATAGCAAGAAAGTAGCTAGGATGGCAAGAATGGCGTGACTATAAGGGGTGCACCGATTTCCTTCACTTTGGGGGATTGGTGATACATATATGTGAAGCCGATCGTATCCCCTGATCTTATGTATCACGATAAAGGCCTAAAAATCAGCCACTGTCCTCTTCTGCTCTGCAGTGAGAGAGGTCTGATAGACCGGTCCACCAGGTCATGTTTGCACGTTTGCAGTTAACAATATTTCTAGTTTATCCTGATCTCCATATTTGATTCAGATGAGATATTACCTCAGTATTTCTCACCTGCTTGGCAATGGCTTTGCTGTCCAGTTTGTTGTAAACTTTCCTGATTTTAGCCACAGTGAGCGTTGAGACGGAGAGTCCATAGAGGCTGAAAGACACTTTCTCCTCCGGTACCAGAGCCACCGGAGTGGCAGGCGCAACCTCCGTCTTTGTGTCTTTACCTGTAAAACGATAAAAGTTAGTGAAAAGCAAAGAGAAAAACCACCTGCATGTGTGGAAAGATGGCGGAGCTGGAATAGAGGGTGACGTCACAGAGAGTTCGCTCACAGGGCAAGTAGACGGCCTGAAAGCTGCCCACATAGTTTGGTCCCAGTTCAAAGATGGCGGCCACGCTGGTGGCTGGTAAAACCTCCTCCAGGAAGTGGCTGGGACCCAGACGCCACACCAGGGTGGACAGCTGGCGCTGCGCGGGCGGCGTGCCGATGTACCCGTAAACAGTGCTCACCACAGGGGGGTTGGTGGAGCCCGAGCCACCCGGAGTGCTGTGTATGTAGTGAATCTGGACCGCAGGAGAAACGGCGGGAAAAAAAATAAAAGAGAATTTAAGGAGGAGGAATTATGAGTTCAGTTTACACAGAAATAGAGCGGAGGCTTTTTTCCACACAGGCAGATGTTTTATTTATAGAAATGCTCTGAGAAAATCGGCTTTTGGTTGTTTTTCAGACAAACCAGCAGGGAAAAAAAAAATTTACTTTTTGCAGTCAGAAAATTAGAGATGCACCGATCCAATCCAATACTGAGAAAAATTCTAGATCAGGTATTGTGACAATGTGCCTGATTCATGAGCGCAGATCTATTCAGTCTAATTCTATGCTTTGAGTGACGTCCTGCACTGCAAAAACACAAAAAATTACCGAGTATCTTTGCTCGAGTTTGTAGAGCTAATATCTTAGTACACTTGAAATAAGATAAAACTAACTTATAAAAAACTTTTCAGCAAGAAATAGGAGCTTGTTTTGAGTCAATAATTCCTTAATTTTGATGAAAAGGTATCAGTTCTCCTGGCAGATTATTTAACTTATAACAGGACATGTAGCTCATGTTATAAGGGAAATAATAATAGGAGGATTTAAGGTGTGATGGCACCTCCAAACTCCTGGGGGCAGCAGATCTTCATCATATGACGTTTCAACTGGGGCATTATGCTCTTATATTTCAAACGGCATTGCAATAAAATAGATGAACACCACAAAAATATCCTTTTTAAAAAGTACCTCAAAGGTTTAAAAAAGTTCAATCCAGTTTTTACATGTGGCAATAATGTATAATAATATATAATATAAATAATCAACGACTCATGGCGGAAAAACTGGGAAAAATGCAGCTATTTTACATCATCTTATAGCTCAAAAATAAATTATAATCAGTTAAAATTGTTGTCCATATCTGCATATATAATGAAAAAACTCATCTTTCATGTAACTCGTTAAATATTTAAACCAAAACAGTGGAAAGCAACCATTATTTTTACATACAATCTGTTCTTTTGGCAAGCAAAAAAACTTTTTAATGGAAATGCAGCACGTGATTTTAACCAATCTGAGCCACGTAGCAGCGGATCGTCGTTTCCTGCATGTTGACCTCAGCAGGAAATGAAACCGCTGTTATCAGTGTTGCAGACAGAAAGCTGTGACTTGTGGTTTGGTGTTTAATCTCAGTGGGGAAATCTAAAGTCACCCCCACCGCAGACCACATCACGGTCTGCTGACTGCTCCACGAAACAGCCAGCAGAAAGGCGTCCAAACAGAGAGGTTTGGACGCCAGAGATGATTTTCAGCTACTAAAAAAGCAGATTTATCTGATCTGTATCAGATAAAGATCAGATACATCCTGATTTATTACAAAGAACCTTTCATTCTTAAACTTTTTAATGTACAACTTTTTACTGATCAGCTAACTTAATTGCAGAGATGAATCAATTAAAGAGGCTAAAATCCCTCAAGCCGACCTTATTTCTATAAATCAGGGCAGATGTGAAGGAAATCATCCTTCTGCATTAACTATTTTTTAGTGCAGGAATTTTAATACGTTAAAAATTCAAATGCAATTAATCACTTTTTTTCTTGTTTTACATACAAAAGTTCCAAGAAGAGCAAAAGTTGAAAGAAAACCCCAGTCAGTTGGTTGTTCAACAATAATTGAATCTATTTTGTGAAAATGTTATCTTCTGTTGAATATTATAATCAAAATACTTTATAATAATTCTTGCACCTAAAAACTAAAAATTAACCAAAGCATGAAAAAACTAAACCTACTCCTACTAATGAAATCTAGACTAAAAGTAAACAATATTTGACTAATAATAACTAGTAGAAACTAGCAAACACAAATTAAATAGAACCAACAGAACCAGACAAAATGTCACAACAAAGTAAAACTAAAATTTAACTAAAATGAAACCACTTTAAACTATTAGAAGCCTGGATTCTCCAAGGCACAATAAGCAATAAATCAGTTATTCCCATGACAAATTAAAACAATCTCAATCATTTCCATTGGCATGATTTGTCATTTTGTTTATTTTTCTTTCTATCATAAACTGGATGTTTGGTGATTTGGTCTCAACTAGACTTTATAATTCATTTTGTTTGTTTTTATTTATTTTATTTTAAAATGTCTTCCGGTTCTTGTGCTAAATGTTTATTAGAATTTAGAATTTATCTTTTAGAACATGTTCTTGCATGTCATTATATTACCTGAAAATGGTCTCAAAATAACAATATTATCGTTTATCACAATAACTTCTGGGATAATTTATCGTCCAGCAAAATTTGTTATCGGCTTAGTCTGCATAAATAAATAAACAGTATAATCTCCAGCTTTAACTCCTCTAGCTGAGCAGCATCACACACATCCTGCAGGTTGGTGTGTCTGCAAGCGTTACCTTGACGGTGCTGATGAGCTGGCCGTCCAGGTACAGCGTGGCCGTGCTGTTTTTCAGCATGCCTTTGCTCATGACGAGCACCAGGTGGTGCCACTGGCCCTCGGCGATCAGCTCTCCACAGCGGAAACGGGCGCAGCACGGCAGGATCTCGTAGAAAGAGGCCTCTTCGCTCGACTCGTCCGCTGCTTGGAGAGAAAGAGAGAGAAGCAGCATGAATGAGTCACAAAGCTCAGGTAGAAAGAAACAGCAAGACTGCACTGCAAAAACACAAAATCTTAACAAGTATCTTTGGTATAGTTTCTAGTGCAAACACCTTTTACTTGAAATAAGACAAAACTAACTTACAACTAACTTTTCAGCAAGAACTAAGCAAAATAATTCTTTAATATGGATGAAACAGTTCTAGTTCCATTGGCAGATTGTTTCACTTACAACTTGGCAAAAATGTCTTGTTATAAGTGAAATAACGTCAATATTTATCAATATTAATGACTTATTAATATTGCCAACAATATTATCGCTTATTGAGATAAAAGATAATATTGTAAACAAAATAAACAAAACAACAAAAACAACAAATAAAATTAATTATAAAGTCTCTGTCAACAAAACTGTCCTTCAAAAAAAAGGCTTGTTCAGACCAAAGCATCGGGTTGAAGACTTTTTTAGCCACTTTTTGAAAGAGGGAAAAACAAGAAAAACAAGAAATTGTGCAAATGGAAAATATTGAACTTATTTTAATTGATTAACTGATTTAAACAGGCCTATCATTTACTGCTACATCAGGGACAAGGTCGACTAAAACATAACATTTTATGCTCCTCTGCTTTCTCCCAGTGGTAACGTGAAACAACCAATCAGAGCCAAGAGGCGGGTCTTAGCGTTGTCAATCATGCTTGTATATATGCCACCTATTGCTTTTTGCTATGCTACAGCTGCCAGGCCATTGTGAATGCTAAGGCTAGTTAGCATTGATACCAATGACAGCAGATAAACTATTTTTCTGTAACAATAAGTTGAGGTGAGTACATGAGGATGATTGAGAGCGCTAAGACCCGCCTCCTGGCTCTGATTGGTTGCTTTTCACTGGAGCATTTCAAACATCCATCCATGTTTGTGTTTGGATAATATGTAAGACACAATGCAGGATGCAGGGTTCCTGCTGCTCTCACAGTATGTCTGCAGCAGCTCCTCCTTGGTGGAGACGGTGAGCGAGCGGTCCTTGGCGGACAGAACCACGGCCAGGCAGACGAAGTGCTGCTCCGAGGAGGTGGCCCGCCGCACCACGGTCAGCAGCCGCACCTGGTGGGCCTGTGGGGCCGCGCTGAACCGCTCCACGCAGAACCAGGTGGAGTAGCTGAGGCCGGACGGCGGGGGAAACAGGCGCTCACCTGGAGGAGGAGGAAAGGACCGCGTGAGGAAAAACAAGCAAACAAAAACGACTACGTTGTCATGGTAACAGGCACGCACAACTACGAACTTCTTCCAGATTTCTTTTTAAAAAAGCGCAGCGGCGGTTGTAAAGTTCGGTAAAACTGAGCTCTTCTTTTATGCCTACACAGTACGAGGTGGGCGTTTATCAAATCATTTATTGTGATAAATTTCTTAGTATAAGAATTCTGATTTATTATCACTATAAATTCTAATTAATGATATATTTTATAAAGACTGTGCGTATTTACTATTTTCTCACATTTGTTCAATGATAGTATCGGTAAAAATGGATAAATAACATTAATATTTAGTTTTGAAATGTCACAATTTCCCAATTTTATTTAATTCATGAAACAATCCCTCTGAGTCCAAGTCATAGAAATCATTAGAACACCTGATTAAACATTTAGTCAATATTACCCCAAATGATCATTGATATTTTTTATCTACTTGTAGTACAATATTTCATATTTAAATACGTATTGAAGCCACAAATAACATTTTGAAGCCACACAAAAACAACAAACATCATGTTAAATGACTTGCAGCTCTGCTTGCTTGAAAAAAGTATACTTATTTTATGCATATAAATTTTGTAAGTTGGTAAAACATGGATGTTAAGAGGAGCAGAATTTATTTCTGAATCTTTCTAGATGACATCATCCACAGGTCTGGGAAGGGTTCGGTCGCTGACAGAGAAGAGATGGATTTGGGGAAGCTAAAAGGAGGGAATAAAAAAAAGAGAGAGAGACTGGACATCGGGATAAGAAATGAAAAGGACACGAAGAGAGAAAAATTTGAGCGACAGAGAAACACGAGGGAGGAAAAGAGCAAAGTCTATAAATAGAGCTGGACGCTGGGTGGAAAGAGGAGATATATTAGAAACCAGTGGCGAGGGAAAACGTAATGTAAGAGAGGACGAAGAGTCTCTCTGTGCTTTATAAATATTAAACAAGGACATCTAATAGAAATCCATCCATAACGTCTCAGATTACATCCATCAAAATGAGCACCAACTACTCCTTTTTTATTTTATATAGCATATTACCCCCCTCAAAGATTTATTATTAAGAGAAACTGCACTGAAAACTAATTAAATCTGTTGCCTAAAGGCACAATCATATTTTTAAACATGAGGAGTTAACATTATTTTACATTAAAACAAAAAAAAAATTAAAAACCTGAAAACCCACATTTCATCAGTGTGAGAAAGAAGAGACTGCTGCTTAGTGGAAAAGATGGACGCAGAAAATGCTAAGTCACTGGTTGCTACAGTATAAGACATCACTCTGATCTATGGAAGCCCAAACAATGCAATGGTGGAAAATAAATCCTGGTTTCACAAAAGTCTAATCTTCAAAAACTAAAAATTCAATTAATTGATCAAATCAAGAATCGTTTTGTCGCCTAGCACTATGTCACATATCCATTAGTTTGTCTGCAACTCCAGTCCAACACACCTGAATCAGGAAACTGGACGATATCAAACCTGTAAAGATATAAGCGTTTCATATCAGCCGATATCGAAGATTATTGATTAATTTTTTTTATTAAAAATACTCGTATCATGACCTTTCCTCTTATCCACATTTTTCACTTCACGTCGTTATTTCTTATTTCTAAGCAGTTATGAAGCAAAGTGGTGAAACATGAAACTGCTGCTGCGCCAGTTACTCAGCGGGTCGTTGCTAGGCAACCAGAGAGCGAGTGAGTCAGTTGATTTCCCCTAGCTAGCTCGCTGAGGATGAGCAGTAAGCGCCTTTCCTCTGCCTACATCTCCCAGAATGCTGTGCGTTTCTGAATCGGAGTATATTTTCAATGTATATGCTATACATTGAATATTTTATCAGATATCCAGTGAACCCTCGCTATAACGCGGTTGATCTTTCACGGTCTCGCTGATTTTTTTGTGCAGTTTTCTTTCTTTTTTTTTCCACAGTGCATTGTGTTCTGCGTCCTGATTGACCGTATGGTTGGCTAAACAGTCTCCACGCTTCTTCTCCACCTGTGTGCCAATAACGTTATATTTAAATATACATAATACAGATTGGCCATTCAGGAGATGGAAACTCAAACTTTGAATGCCTGCTGGAAAAAACTGTGGCCAGAGGCAGCGCAAAGCCCGACCGGAGGCTCGCTGGACGAGATCCATCGCTCTGCCGTAGATACAGCTGTGAATCTGGCAAAACAGCTTGGAGGAGAAGAAGTTACTTGTAAGTTATTGTATTATTTTAAGTGTACCAAGATAATTAAACTACAAAGTAGACAGAAATACTTTGTGATATTTTATGTTTTTGAAGTGTAGCTGGACAAATACCAGTGCTTCAGCTCAAATACTTACATCTCCACTTTTGCCTATTTATAACAGACAGCTTACTGCAATACTGAAATATGTGATTCTGACAGTTAAAATTTGGGGAGAACCAGGAAGTCCATGGTGTTCTTTATACCACATCAACAAGGAAGATTTTGTGTCTTATCTGCGAACTACTGACTGGCAATCAAAGAAAGCAGATATCATGTAAGTCACTCATCACATCGACTGAAAGTGTAACAAAAATATCACTGCAAAACCTGCATCTGACTGATTATTACCTGGTTTAAGAGACAAAATCACTTTGTTTTTACTCAGACAGATAAATGTGACCCATTATGCTTCCTAGAACCGGTTAGGACACACAAAACACCGTGATTACATTTTTTGCTGTTTGCTGCAACGAGGTGTACTTGGCTATGGATGGCAAGCTAAAGACTAGCCTTAATGGCTTCCAGCATTGTGCGCATGCGCAGAATTTCCGTAGGTAAACAATAACTTAAACGTGTCTATACAAATAAAACACATTAAAGATAATTTATTTAAAAATATATATACTTATTTGTAATATGTTTACGCCAAAGCAAGGATTAAGGCAGTAAATCCCGTATAATGGCGTACATGTTAATGTATTAATAAATCGGCAGGTGTAGCACGTACCTGAGAAGCCAGCGAGTGTCGCTACAGCTTCATTCATATGGATCTTCAGGACAAACTCTCATTATATTACCGATCAATGCATCACGTCGCTTGTG
>CAEGAE010023745.1:0-25587 GCA_903067095.1 Girardinus metallicus | reverse complement strand
TCTATCTATCTATCTATCTATCTATCTATCTATCTATCTATCTATCTATCTATCTATCTATCTATCTATCTATCTATTAATAATAGTAGTAGTTATTTAATTGCTACAATTAACCAAAATGTATCATAAAATTATGTTTTATGAGTTATGCTTTCTTTATTTATGTAAAGCAACCCAGAAACTAATATTTTAAATACTCTATAGTTTTTTTTTCATGTTCTATCGGCCCAAAAGAAACTTCTTTCGTTTTTTTCTTGTACTATTATTCCAAGAGTCCATCATGCTCCAGTCCACTAGGCGGCGGCAAAACACACACACACACATACAAAATAAATGTAAAGCGTTTCGGAACCAGAAGAAGCAAACAGACGAAAAGATGGCGGCGTCCATGCTGGTGCAGAGGACGGCAGCGTTATGTGGGACTTTAAAGGGAGGTTCCCTGTCCAAAGCCATCGTTCCTGTGAACTGTCGCTGTGGGTTTGTGTTGCAGACTGCAAGCTACAACCCCAAACCGCTGTGGCTGAACCTCCGGGATCCCTTCATCCCCGACAAGGAGAGCAACAAAACCCCGGAGTGGCAGAAGACGTCTCGGTATGACAGGAAGCTGTTCGGCCGCTACGGCTCAGCCTCGGGCATCGCCCCGGCGTCTCTGTGGCCGTCCCCCGAGGAGCTGGAGAAGATTATAGCGGAAGAAAAACAGTGGCACCCACCTTTGGAAGACTTGCTGAAGAACATAAAGGCCAGAGAGAAGGAGGAAACCGAGAAGCGGCTCGCGAAGTAAGTAACAGTACAGCTGCTCTGATTGGTCAGTTTATCTCCTTTATGTTTATTCTTCTCATTGTGCAACTTTTTCCGTGAAGGAGGTTACAGCGCGCTGCAAAGTATTCATACCCCATGAATCTATTCACCCTTCATGTTACAATCATAAACCTGAATATGGAGTGGAAAGAAACAAGTTACATTCACTCGCATTGCTGTAATTAAGTATAATTTGTCTGTACTTCGCGTTTTTCTGTCATTCTAGTACTTTTATTTCAGGATACTTTGTGTAAAATTTAAAATATCAGTAAAGGCAATAATTAAATAAAAATAATACGGCAGTAATCCGTGTCCTTAATTAGTAATCAGACCCTGCGGAGTTGGAAAAACCAGTCAAGCATAGTTCATGGTAAACAGATCAATATCTTTTGATATGTTTGACTCATGAATCTTAATGTGTCTCTCAGTGCATTTTTCTTTTTAAATTTATCGTTTGAAACTGGAAATGGAAGCTGTAAGGCTCTGCTCCGAACCTATCCATTGGGGAAGCACGGTGGTGGCAGCATCATGGTGTTGACCAATTGACGTTTGCGGTTGTAATGTGACAAAAATGAAAACTCAAATATAATTTAGATGTAATATGTTTTGTTGGTGTTACGTGATTGAAGATTTAAGGAAAAAAATAAAAAAGTCAGCTCTAACTCTGATGTTAGCTCCAGCTGTGTTCATTGGGCGGCACCGACTGATTTCTTTCATGTTTTCACCACAGGGAGAAGCTCATAGCGGCGAACATGGCCAATATGCCCAAGATGGTGGAAGACTGGCGCAGGGAAAAGCGCGAGGCCAAGCGGAAGCTGAAGGAGGAGAAGGAGCGGAAAGTCAAGCTGCTGGCAGAGGCGCGGGAGCGCTTCGGCTACAACGTGGACCCCCGCAGCCACAAGTTCCTGGAGATGGTCGCCGAGATAGAGAAGGAAGAGAAGAAGAAACGGAAACTGCTGAAGCGCAGACAGAGGGAGGAGCAGACTGCAGTGCCCCCTGCTGCCCAGCCCTAGAACTGGAGTTTTCAGCAACACATGCTGTCAGTAGAAACAACAACAAAAAAAACTCAATTCTGGTTTAATCAGTCATGGCAGGAATTGTGTTTTTACAAATGTATATAATAAACTGGCGACATGTTGCTATGTTTGTATTTATTGCGCTGAAAAATGGACTTTATAAGCCAGTGCAGTCCTTCTTTTGTCACCCAATATCTTCAACGATGGAAAATAACTTTTTCTTTCTGTTTCTATGTATTTTCACCATCTTGTCTTGTGTACAGACTTTAGAATAAAATATAATTCTTCCAAGACACCACTTTATTTGAACTCTTTTTTTTTTTTTTTTTTTTAAAAAAAGGAGATAAACACGACAAGCTAACTCACAGCATAAATCTAAAACTTACTGATGGACAATATTCAAACTCTTATAGCTTTGTCACATTATATGACAACCTTCAGATTTTTGCGTCTTTAAAAACATCTAAAAAAATGTGGCTTGGATTTGTATTCATCCTCTTGAGTCAATATTTGATAGAGCCATCAATTAGAGCAGCTCTGTAGGAAATGTCTCTACCAGCAACCAATGGTCAAAATGTTTGAGTTTGTTCTCATCTGATCAGAGGAAACCTTCTTCCACATGTTTGCACTGGATTTTATTAAGGCGTATCAGTGACCAACAGATTCCCACAATGCATCACACACTTAAAAATGACACATAGTCACTTTAACGGTACCTACTACAGTTTACAGAAGCAGATGTTCCCCACTGATTCTTCCTTTCTGTTCAAGAAGAACACAGCACAACCATACGTTTGAATAAATCTTACAATGTGTTGGATTTCTCTAAAATAAGCTCAGTTAGTGAAGATTCGTTGTCATTATAAACCGTAAAGCCTCCTCCGTTGAATAAAATAACTTGCATATGAACACTCAGGTGTGTGTTCGTCTGTGGCAGGTAGTGAAAATCCCAGCTCTGCTGCTGTCTGTCTGAGCAGCGCTCCTCTTTAAATCACAGCGACGGCACAAAAAACACCTTCATGAGTGGAACCCGACTGTCTGTCGTATTTAAAAGTCAAGTTTGCTGTAGGTACACTCTGGGTTAAAATGGTCCGTAACGAGGAGTCTGGTCAGTTCCGTCACATCTAGCTGTCTTCCTCCTCAGGGTCCGCCTTGAGTTTGGCCAGAGCAGCGTGGATCCTGAACAGAGTCCTGGACTCCATAGAGTAGTCCTTGTAGTTGTGCCTGAGGGACACAAGAACAGGTCGAGCTAGTTTGTGTTTCTAAAAAGAAATCCCTGCATCCTGCAAGTAAGTCCTGATGGGTACAAGTTAGTGTTATTCATAGATAATTAATGTAATTTTAAATAAAGGAGTAGATAGCTTACACTGTTGAGGAAGGAAATAAGATAGATGTTCATTAGATTGTAACAAGCACAGCGCGCTGCGCTTGCAGCTTCACCCTGCTTCGCTCCTCAGTCACTCACAGTAAAAGTTTAAACGAATATTTTCCGTGTTTGATGTTTTTTTTAAATGGTAATGGAAAAATTTGACGGCCAACTTTTTTTCTTGGTAGATCAGCAAATAGCTTCTTGATGTATTTCCATCACCACCTGGTATGAAATGTGTTTAGTGTCTGAGTCACGCTGCAGTGTGAAGGATTGGTTTGGAGTATCGGCTTGTTTTATGAGTAAGAGTATTTTATCAGTACCGGTATCAGGCCCTAAACGGTATTTGGACACCACCATAATTAATGGAAATGCTTCTAAATACAAGAACATTGATAGTCAATAAATATAGACTATTGCAACAAAAATATTCTATATGTTACAATAATTCGACAGCAGTAGGACAAGTGCTGCTTTTCTGTTTAAAATAAAAGGAATTACATCCTGTTGTACATTCTTATGTCCAATATTTGCAGTAAAACCATGAAACCATGTTATTTTTCAGGCTAAGGATGTCTAACTTACTTGGCTTTATGGAGTATCTTGATAGCTGCGTCTCTCCTGCCTTGGTCGATGTAAAGCAGACTGAGCTCCACCAGAGCATTGGGCACCAGGTAGTGGTCAAACTTAATCTTCTTTTCACTAAAAACACAAAGAGAGCAGCACAGACAATCTGTTGTAAACAAGTGTTTTAAACAGAGACTCTAGAACGCTGGGATTAAAGACGTCATTGGTTATGTTGGTTATGTTGGCAGCAGAGTTTTCATGCATTCCGATACGTTGAACTTTGTTGAATTTTATGAGTGGAAAATTTTATGTAGATTATGAACTTTAAGGGCTCAGGAAGTTGGTCAGAGTTGGTAGGAAGACAATAGAGGTTGAGAAAAGACTCAAGACTAAAAGAGTCACCTTCCAGCAGGACAATGACCCTAAACATACAACAGGAGCCGTCAAAGTCCTGCCTGAGATTCAGGCAGGCCAGACTCAAAATTTGATGTGCATGGACCCTTTCCAGCCAGTCTAGTCTGGTTTTTAGAAGAAAAAAAAGCCTCTTTTTCTACGATTTGCTTCGTACAGAGGAACCGAACCCTCGGCTATTGAGAAACGATTGCTTCCTGGTGGCATAGACTCTGCTGAAGTTTTAAATTTTACCCAATCGCTAAAGTTTGGGTAAAACTTGTGATGCACGCAACGGCCAGTTCATTGCTAAAAAGAAGCTAAGCATAAATTAACCTGCACTGTAAACAACAATCCTTTACTGTGAAGAGAGTAAACCAGACGGCTGTTTATGCTGATTCAATGTTTGGAAGAGTGGCCGACACAAACTGAACGGCTTCACTTCACTCTGCTGCCATCGCTAAAACTACAGGCAGGCTACGATTCTAAAACAGCGAAAATCAACATCAATGTTCACAACTTCTTTTGTTTGCCGATTGGCTCGGTTGAAATTCTACCAGAGGATCTACATCAACGGGAGAAATCCCAGACGGAGCAGAGAAGTGAGATTAGAATAGAGCAGAATTGCATAGGAAGGTACAAACCTGATAGAGACACACTTAACTGATTTTTATTTCTTGGAGGAAAAAAAAAAATCATGAGCTTCTTTGAGTTTGTCAACATAAAATCCCAGTAAGACGGATTCAAGTTAGTAACTTACACGAGGTAGAAATACGTCTGCTGGGCACTGCTGCTCTCAACGTCCGACGTGAGAGCATCCACGTCGGACGTTGACGTCAGGCAAATATTTGCCATGCAAATATTTACAGTGTGAGAAAATTCAAGCAGGGAAAAGCTGCTTTCATTTCTTAGGAGGCCAAAGATCTGTAAAGATTTCAAAGAAAGTTGCTCTCGTTCTCACGGTGAGAATCCGAGCTGAGCCCACCTGGAGCAGACCTTGTTGAAGCATTCCTCTGCAGCCTGCAGGACTCCCTGGTTCTTAAAGCACAAACCCTTCAGCATGTGGATCAAGCAGCGGTCGTCCATCAGGTATTCGTGCTCTGCAAAATAAATGGGAACAGGTTCTATAACCAAAAACGGTACGCAACTAAGAGCAGCACTACTTCCAACACATTTTTGCTCAAGTAAGAGTAAAAAGTAGCCGTACACGAAATTAGAAAAAGTATTTGGTAAAAAGTCTCAAGTACTGAGTAACTGATCAACTTATTAGTCATTTGGTATTTAAAAATTATATCATCAGACGCAACAAAATATAAAGCTAAGTGGAAATTTTGTTTTTTTAAGGACAAAAATGACAATAATTCTTAAAACATAAATATATATATATATATTAGGCAAGATACATTTTTTTCCAAATCAGTTCTTTTAATAAAAAACTTATAAAACTTTAATAAAACTATGTATGTCTGCATCTAGTGATTTCTTTGCTTAAAATCCAGAAATTTTACTCAAGTAAGAGTAAGAGTATCTCATAATAAAATAACTAAAGTAAAAGTAAAATGTACAGTGTAGTAAAAATACTCCTAAAAGTACTTTTTTTTTTAATTACCAAAGTAAATGTAATTGAGTAAATGTAACTAGTTTCTCCCCAAACACTCTATAACTAAAAATCCAGTGATGTTGTGTGACAAGCTGCCATACCGGGAGATTCCAGCAGAGTGCGCTCTGCCTCCACCAGAGTCTGCATCATCCCTTCGGTCAGCTCTGGCCGCTTGCTGATCATGCTGAAGCCGTTCCACATGTACATCATCTCCTGTGATTGCGCAGGCGTGAGGTGAGCCAAACAGAACTCTCCGGGCGGGACTCTCTGATCCGTTTCATGCTGTCTGACTCACCAGAACCGGCACCGGCAGCCTGACCGGGTTGGAAGACTTGTAGCGTCGGGCTTTACGGATCGCAAACTTTTCCGTTGGAGGAGACTTTCCTGCTATCTTCTGCTTGAGGGTCGGTACTTGTCTGAAGAAAAGGGAAGGAGGTTGAGACAGATTTAGAATCGAAGTATTACTTTATGTTGGGGGGCGGGGGTTATAAATAATAATAATAATAATAATAATAATAATAATAATAATAATAATAATAATAATAATAATAATAATAATAATAATAAAAATATGATTGGCCCTTTCTGGCATGATAGAAAAACAATGATAGCCCAGCAGGAAGTCGTAATTTCGACTTTCAGAGTCATAATTATGACATGCGCAGTCATGATTACAAGATTTAAAGTCATAATTTTGACATACAAAGTCACGCTGTTTATCTATGGAGTCACTCTCCAGGTTCTCATAATCACAACTTTGATTATGCCAATCTCATAATTGTGACTTTAAAACTGCAGCAGTAATTACAGAGAAAAATGGTTGAATTGACTCAGAGGGGCTGAAAACTACGGAGTCCCCGAAGGGACATGGAGCATTTTTGTTTCTTTTCCGTTACCTTTCCAAACTTTTGCGTTCCCTCCCAGTAGGCTTTGCGTTCTGATCCGTTCACACGACATAACTGAGTATTGAAAGTTTCCTATGGTGATCGTGGTACTTTCGGTTATAATATCAGGCTTTCGTGATATTATGTATGTTAATATCTCATGTAATATCTAAAGTTTTATATTTTTTTCTTTAGTATAAAAATGCACCACAAACCCATATACAGAAACTTCTGTATAGAAGTTTCTGTATGTTTCTGTAAACTTCTATACAGAAACTTCTGTATAGAAGTTTCTGTATATGTAAACTTAGAGAGAAAGAAAAAATACATCCAGACTATTTGAATTATTTCTGATTTATTATCTCGGGGTAATAAAACCATCTGACAGTTTTGATTGTGTCTTTTTTTTTGTGTTGATATTCTGAATTTTTTTTTAAAGGGTCATTTTAATGTGCTGTTCCATCTCAAACTTAAACAAACAGACATAGACATGCAGTGAATAAAATGATTTTCAGTCAGTTTTTTGCACCAAAGAGTTAATAATAATAATAATAACTTAGAATCTTTAAATGAGTATATATTCGAAATGTTAAATTGACATTTGTGACTGTGTGCAAAATACTGTATTGCGAGGGAACACAAAAGTATTTTGAGGCAACGCAAAAAAAAAGTTTTCCCCATAGCCCCTAGGGGGCTCCGTAGAAAACAAATGCAAACCACACTTCTTCGTTTTTTTTTAATTTAAAAAATAAAATTCTCGCTCATTTCAGTACATGCCATTTATCTCAGAACTCTCTGATTGTACGCTCGCTGTTCAGTCTTTTTTTAAAAAAACAACAAAACAAACAAACGCAACACTGACCTGAAGAGCTCCACCTCGTTCTCTCCAAAAGGCCGCGCCTCTTCCTCCGGCAGCATGCTGAGGTAAGCAGCTTTCATGTACACATACATGGCCTGGGAGAGCAGCACGGGGGAAAAAAAAAAAGAAAAAAGAAAGAAATTACATATTTCTCAACAAACATTTGAAACTTCTCCGGTCCAGAGTCGGACACCTTGGACCAGCGGCTCTCCTGGCTCAGCAGGTCTGCGTAGAAGTAGGCCATCTTCCAGGCGCGCTTGAAGGTGAAGCACCACATCAGCTCCCAGTAGCACATGTGGTGGAACTGCTTCCACGTCTGCTGGGCCTTACAGCCATCTTCGAACAGCGCCACCGCCTGGCAGCACGGCGAGACGGCGCCACAGAGGAGAACAATGAGGAAGCAGGAGCTAACTGTACTTATTAAACATTAACACTGAGCCTCAGTAAATAGGAGGGCAGCAATATCACCATAGTTACTGTTTGAACCCACGAAAAAGGGCTGCATTCACACATGGCGTGATCAGCTGACAAAAGAGGCAATTAGAAACAAACCTCATCGATGTTTCCTTTAATCTCCTCTGTTCTGCCGGCGAAAAAGAGGAATATCGCACCCTGTAAAGAGAAAGGGGGAAAAATGACACATGATTCAACTGTAGCTACCGGTTTGTTTGACTGTTAGATTCACATCTGTCCTGAAGGATGCAACAGTGTCTCTTGGCTGTGTTTGAGCAAGACGTTTCCACTCAGCCACAACACTAACTGCGTCACAGTTCAGTTTGCTCTGTGGGATGGGCTGGCAGGTGGAGACAAGGTGGAGTGGGAAACACAGCTTGTGAATTTACAAGACGGACAGAGAGAGAGAGAGAGAGAGAGAGAGAGAGAGAGAGAGAGAGAGAGATGTAGTGGTTTTGGATTTTTCCATTATAGTTCAGTTTTATTTCATTGTGACTTTTTGTTTGTCTAATTCAGTTAGTTTTAATGAGTTTTTACAGCGTTTGCTAGTTGTTATTAGCTAAATATATGGTTTCAGTTTAGTTAGGAGGTTACGTTTTAGGTGGAGAATTCAAAAGGGTCAAAGTATTGTACTGTGGTATGTTTATATCGACAGAAGACAAGATTTTCAAAAAAATGGATTCGATTCTTGTCAAACAACCATCTGACGCTGGTGTTTTATCCCAACTTTCGCCGTCGCCGTTTTACGGACCAGCGTAAGAGTACGGAGTACCGTAGTTTGTCGACAGCTGACATAAGACGCTTGTGTAGGAAGAAAAATCTAATAAATAGATTCATAAACACAAAAATGAAGTGTACTAGTTCTTGAATTTCAGTATGTTTTAGTTAGTTTTAGAAATGGACGATATAGTCCAGTGAGGTTTTCCGTTATAATTACCGTTTTTATTTATTCCAGTTAACAACAATGTTTTCTCAATGTCAGTTTTCGATGTTTTGTTCATTTTAGTCAGCTGTCTTAGAGAGACAGAGGTGTGGTGGAAAGAAATTTACAGCTCCGCTCCGAAGTTTACTCAAAGTCATCGTTGGCGTGGATGTCATATTCATTTATGGTTGCACAAATGTAAAGATGTCACCCAGCGACTTCAAATTGCACCTCAGCCACGTGCTTCCAGTTGCCATGAGCACGGTGCTGGCAGAACTCTGTCAGGATGTTGGACCACATCCTATCCAACATCTAAAGTGTTTGCTTCCTCCCTCTGATCCAAAATGGTTGACAATGTTAGGAATCAGCGAATCACTCAGTTAAGTTTAAGCTGAACCATCTCTCCCAAACTCTTAAATTAAAGGAGATTGGTTTGGAAGTTCAGGAACCTTCAAGGCATACGCCGCTCATAAAATGGAAGATGCTGGAAAAACTTGCAGTGCAGTCAGCAGTGAAGTGAGTCTAACACTCAGCATGGAATGAAAAAGTGCCGACCGAGAAAGAAGCGCCTTCTACTCTAACAGGAATTTGCATCGCCTCACATGAACAAGCCGAGTTTCCTCTGGAGAAAATGAACATGGTCGCATGAGACAAAGATGAGTTGTTTGGTCATAATGACAAGAATTTATGTTTGGAGCAGTTGAGGTGAGAACAGTTCACCATGCTAGAGTTAGCATCAGGCTACAAGTGTTTTCCGCTGCTACTGCGCATTAGAAACATAAGGTATAATTCTGATTAGAAATTTGAATGCTTTTGATATCAGAATTGGTAGATTAATTAAATGAGATCATTTTCAACTTTTAAGCATAGTTCATACATTTTCAAAGAGCTTAAGATGGGAGCCAACCCAGGAGTTTAGTGTTAGCCTGGTCACTTAGCATAGCCATTAGCCACTGGATTTCCAGCTTCCAATTGGAACACAGTTAGAACAGGGATAACATTTCAAATTTCTAGTTCCAACTTTTCAAGGTAAATGTATCACTATCTTTTAACTCAATTTGCCAAGGCCTTATAGAAGACTTTTTTTTAAAAAAAAAGCTAATCCTTTAGCATCGATTCTTACCCGTGGGTATCGGAGCCGGAAAGGTTTCAGCAGTCGCTCGGCCTCAGAAACCTCTCCCTCCCCCGTTCCTGAGCAGATAAAAACAGAAAAATGACGCCAAACGGAAACGTTAATGTTTAATGAAATCATCACACAAATCCGGCGGCAAAAACTACCGAGGACAAATGTGAGGAAGGTGTGGTAGCAGAGCAGCAGCAGGGCGCACAGCATGGAGCGCAGGTTCATTCCCGTGGCTCCGTCACAGAGCAGAGAGAGGCCGTATTCCTACAACAGAACGCACGAGGAAAACGTCTACCAGGCTGTGAGGTTCTGCTGAGTCAGAGGAACCATGGCAGAAATGATAAACGTCACACCTTGTCACTGGAAAAACCCGCGAACTCCAACATTTTAAGTATACGAGGAGGAAATAGAGACAGCGTCTGAAAGTAAAGGAAATCTGATTAGCATAAGAGCACGATTTGACTAAATGTATTGACATCATAATATATATATATATATGTAAAATCATTATAAAAATAAATAAACCATTAATTATTTTTTAGCATTATACACTTTAGAACAGGAGTGTCAAACTTATTTTAATTTCTATCATGAACGTCTTTAAAGGGCCGGTTAGAAAATATATTGATAAAACTACATATTAACAAACTGTTCAAATATTATATCTTTCTTTGCATTCGAAGAATACTTCCAATTTACTAGTATTTAATATGTCTTCACATTGATACAATTTGGCAGCATACAGAAAAAAAAAAAAAACATTGATTTGACGTGACTGATAAAATAACATGTAAGCACACAAGTAATATATTGAAGCTCTGTTTCATCAAAAATACTTATGGAGGGTTAGATTTGAAACTTTGAATGTAAAG
Organism: Girardinus metallicus; assembly: GCA_903067095.1. Lineage (NCBI taxonomy): Eukaryota > Metazoa > Chordata > Actinopteri > Cyprinodontiformes > Poeciliidae > Girardinus > Girardinus metallicus. The sequence continues at coordinate 14,737 of CAEGAE010023745.1, read as the reverse complement.
TTTTTATTTCCATGCATTTAACCATCTCGTACACAGTCTGTAGTAAAAGTTCATCAGGACATCAACATGATGACATTCAGGAAGCCGGTGAAGACATTTCAAGACTAGAGTCATGTGCTCGTGCTTTATTGTAGCAGTTAAAAACGTCAAACAGATTTGCGCGTGTATTTGCGAATTATGGCCAAACAACTTGATTTTGTCTACTCTGTCCAAAGAAGATCGCTCCTTAGTCAAACAACGTGGCTTGTTTGAGAGAAGGTGGGGCTCTGAAAGCCTAGTCGTTGTTTGTTGAAAAACAGAATTGCATCTGAAAACGCTTCCGAACAAGGAAATGGATTTATGACTCTTCACACATTGACAGGCAGCAAGATTGTCTTTGCTAAGATCCTTGTGGAAGTCGTTCTGCCTCAGCATGTTCACACACAAATGAATGCTGTAGACAAACAACCAGTCAAAACTCCAAAGTGCTAATCAATAGTCAACTAATCATTAGTTCATGATTAACTAATCCTTAGTTAATGATCAACTAATCATTACTCAATAATTAGAAAATCACTAGTCATTACTTAATGATTAGATTATACAATCATTAGATTAGTTAATCTAATGATTAGTCTAATGATGAATCTAATTGTTAGATTAGATTAATCTAATATAATCATTAGATTAACTAATCATTAATCATTACTTAATGATTAGATCATCATTAATTATCTAATCATTAACTAATGATTAGTTAATCAAGTGAATGTGATGAGCTAGCATCAGCTAGCAGATAAATGTGGTGATTCTTATATTCTAGTTATCTGTGCATACTTTGTCCCATACCAAGTTAAATGCTCCCACTCCGAAGGAAATGCCTCCCTCCAGGTGAATGTGGCTCGGCCCTTTGACGCAGCTGTACGATTTTATGAAGTTGTGCAGGTCTCTGGGCCATGAAAGAAAGGTGAAAGAATTGCTTAGCAACAGACATCTGTATGAATTAATTACACATTCATGTTACAAAGCAAATCTTCATATTAAAATCAGCATAAAAAAAATGCATAAAAACACCCAAAAACAAGCTGAAGTGAATTGTAGTTAAACTTTTTTTTTTGATAGCTGTTTAATTCTCAGCTCTTCTTCTCTTTCTGAAATCTTCTGTCTACAATGCAGAGGAAGAGGAGCTTACAGTGGTTAAAAGCTGACCTCTCACCTTCATACGTAACATAAACAAACACATCTCAACGCAAAAAGAGCCAAAAAACTGGAAAAGTATTCAACTTTTATTCTCTCGTGCTTTATGTGATGAAACGACACAAATTAATGAGGAGTTGTAAAATGGAAGTGAAATTACATCTGTTTGCTAAATATGTTAAATCTAAATCGTCAAGCAGACTCAGATTTAGGGCAGTGTAACTGTGTTTAGATTTTTATTTGCAAAAAGACAATATACAGGTTTATGTACAATTTAGAATTACACTCTTTGTGTTGATCTATTGCTGTTTTTGCTTGTAAAATTATCACATCTGAAAAAGGTTCAAAGTGTGCTTATACAATGCAGCAGCCATGCTGGTGAAACAGATATTAATACGTCTGTCTTCAATAAAGTATATGCTTGTTGCTTGTCAACAGCTATGGAAATGATTTTAGAAAGCATATAGAGTAAAAACATTTCCTTTCTTAAATAAGTACTTACTTGTAAATCATGTAACTGTTTCTTACTTTGATCCCACCTTTGATAAAACTCACCATGCTCTCATCCTGAAGGAACACACAAAGGAGAAATTTTATGAAGCATAAGTGCACACATTTACATTAAAGTAAATGGATTAAGGTTGGTTTCTGAAGGGGCTAGCTTAATAAAAATGGAACATAACTTTACATTATAATGTGTTGGAAGCTTCAGCCGTCATGTCGCCGCGTTTGTATTTATTGTCTGTTTTGATAATGGAGGCAACGTTAGTTTACCTGGAGGAAAGTGAGAGCAGCTCTTTGGAGTTGGCACTCTGCATAACACACCTCCGCATGGAGCTGCACTGCAAAAACACACACCAACACACATCCAGCATGATGTGAAATAACTGCTCTTCCACCATCCTCCATCAAACTTTGTTCTCAAAACTGGATGCGTCGTTTTCTCCTTCAACGACCCGAACTATTCAAACCACATGGCGACACATTTGTGGGCGGCTAAAACATGTCAGTGAAGGTGAGGTGATGAGCAAATCTTCCTCAGGAACGTGTAACAGCTGGGAGTTCCTGCATCTTTTACCTTCAGAAAGAGACTCTCCGACTGACTTGTTTGCCAAACCCTGGGATTTCCGTCGAAACCTGTAACGTTGTAAAAAAAAGAAGAAAAAAAAGCAAACATTCAACGTACAGAAAGGTTACATCATGAAGGATTGGTAGGATATGAGCTTATATATTCTCCCTCAATCATTACAATCAGGGTCAGGTTGGGATCAGCAACATTTTTTGTCCTCCTATCTAAAATGGCATTTAAACCGATTTAAACTTAAAATTTAAATTGGTTTAAATTATAACCAATTTAAAACAGAATTTCTACACATGTCCCATTTAAAGGTACAGTATAACTTGTATAAAATGTTTTTTTTTTTTTAACATATTTGTTAAAATTGTTGTGACAACATGAGACAGATAATCTGTGAAAAGTTCAGTCGTTTCCATCTTCCCCCTCAGCTGCTATTGCCATCTCAAGAAATGCACAGCTCCTGGTCAAAAACAACCAATCAGAGCCGGGAGGAGGGGCTTAGCGCTGTCAATCAACTTTGTGTACATGCTGCTCAATGTGCTGATAGTAGAGAAACAGGAAAACTGTTTACCTGCTGTCACCTGTGGTTACGTTAATTAACCTGAGCATTCACAACATGCCATGCTAGCTGCAGCGTAGCAGAGAGAAAGGAGGAGGGATAAACAACGCCACAAGGAGGGGGGCTGACAGCGATAAGCCCCTCCTCCTGGCTCTGATAGGCTGTCTCTCAGCACTGGCAGAAGACATAGGAGCTCAGCTCAGTTTTTTCCAGATTACCTGTCTCACTGGACTGAAACAAATATGTGAATTTTTTTTTTTATATATAAAAGTTACATACTACAGCTGTAAAGAAATGGAAATGCAGGCGCCATTGTGCCTCAAGGTAAGAATGCCGGTCTGAAGAGGAGCAAAAATGACAAAGACGGCCTGAATGCAGGTTCAGGTTCAGAGCTGTGAGACATTTCTCTCTCCTCACTGGACAAACTACTGATGATGTTTCAATCTAAATACAGTTCTATGACGAGATCCAACATTTACCTCTGCTCCTGTGGTGATATAAGTATTTCCTGGTGTTTTCTGTGTGTTTACTATGCGTTTCCTTATATGTTAGGGATGATTCTGTCTCATGTAGTGTCCGTTGTTCCCTGTTAAGTTTACCCTCGGGTTCTTCCGTAGCTTTTGATTACTTATTCCCTGCACCTGTGTTCCTCTTGATTTAAGTCTGAGCTCGCCGTTGTGGGTCGTGGGATGCTGGTGGTATCTGAGCCATGGTCGTGTGACGGTCGGGTCTGTCACTGTAAGTTGATTCATAGTCTTGAGTGTCTGAGTTCTCCGTGTAACCTGTGTTTTGAGTTCAGTGTAAGTTTGAGTTCTAGTTTCCTAGTCTGATTTCCAGCCTGTGCCTGTCCGTGGTCTGTAAATAAGATGAATAATAAAAGGAAAACCACGTGCCGCTATCTATCTGTGAGTTCATTCCTCGACCCAAATACCTCCTTCATGACAGCTCCTCTGTATTTTTTATTTGCTAGTGACTTCTTACTTTTTCTAATAGACCGATTAACCAACAATTTATGATTATCTCAACAGGGCAATTGCGGCTCCGTGCATGCAAATACAAGTTTGCATGCGCGGTCACAGCAAAGCAATAAGTGTAACTGCACCTTCATGCTACAGCGTTGAGCAAAACAGAAAACCAAAAGTACCGTAACGGCGTGCATGTGTGATGAGTGAACCAGGCTGACCTCTGACAGACCTCCTGGGCGCTCTTCATGGTGTTCCCCGCGTTGGTGATGTCGTCGTGCTGAAAGGTCATCATGGCCTGCATCTCCAGCACCGTGGCGTAGATCAGAGCGTGGTACATGCTCTCCTGGACTCTAAAAATAAAAACGGGAGCAACACAGGACCGCAGGATCAACATCCTCCACCTCTGGCTGTGAGAAAACGCGGCTCGGCTCAGACGCTGTTCGGCCGGCGCATTTTCCTGCGGAGGCCAGATAAGAGGCCAGGTATCTTTCCCCTCGTTGTTCTTTTCTATCCGCTCCGTCTTGTGCAACGTGTTTGCATTGCACGGCTGACGCTCCGCAGCCTAGTTGAGTCAGTCGGGCCTTGGGCGTCAGCTTCAGCAAACACTTGATATCCTGGAGACCTAAAGCCCGTCGGCCAGGCCCCTGAGTTTCACGGCTCACGCCACAAAAAAGCAGAAAGAGTCCGAAGACGGCAACATCATGCTGACATCATGCTGTGAACACAGCATGATGTCTAAACTACCACAGGGTTTAGATGTGGCTTTTTTTTTTTTTTTAAACTGTGAGAGCCAGCTGACTGGGACCTGACTGTAGGCGGGGAGCGGGATTAGCGTTACCTTGGGCGCAGCCTCTCCAGGCTCTCGTTGAAATGGTTGTTAAGGAAGAGATCCAGGGCCTCCATGCACTCATCCAGACACGCTTTCAGGGTCATCTCAGAGGAACTGCAGCACAAATGGGTGCAAAGATGAACAAGAGAGATAAGACTTAAGTGAGACAGGGGAGGAGGGGTGACGGTGTAGCACTATATATGCACTCATAATAAACCTGCAGGACGGTATGTTTATTCAGCGCCGTCACAATAAGCAATAAATCAATTTGTCGCATGAGAAATTAAATCGAAAGCAATAATTTCCTTTTTTTTTTTTGCAACAATCGTCAATATCGTTGAAAAACTTTACACTGTTAGCTTAGCCTTTCAGAGGTAAGACAGTCACTCCAATTCAAAAATACTTTATTGATTCTGGAGGAAAATTAAATGCTTTCAAAGTTCATAGTTAGTCATTTTCTTCAGAGCTAATGTTGCTGATGCTGATAGATGTGGGCAGGAAGGAACTCCTGTAGCGGTCAGTATTACAGCGAATCTGAAGAAGCCTCTGACTGAAGGCTGCTGTTTTCTCATGAAGAGGAAGCCTATAATTTCCTTGAATGAACATGTTAGCTTTGGTTGTCAGGGAAACTGCTGCCAAGACACTTTGTTAGGATAGATTCAAAAAGTTCAGAACTATGTTACCAATGTTTTGGGATTTAATTACAAAACAATTCAGATTTTTTTGTTGTTGTTGTTCGTTTAATATTTTTAACATGGAGGCACAAACCAAAGAAGTGATATGACCTGAACAATAGCAGCAGATCCTGTTGATATCGAGCTACCAAAAATGAAATAGTTGTGACAATTTTACTTTAAAAAATCGTAACAAATTGTTACTAAAAAAGTAATAAACAATAGAGATTTCCTCTGTGTCGTCATTCAATTTCTGAAACCTTTGGAGAAATTTCGAAAATAGGTTGAACATTTCTGTCATCTTTAGCTTTTACATATACATTCATTATGAAATGTCAGTGTTTTGAGCCACAATAGCCTTGGAAGCCCTTAGCAGCACATTTGTTCGGTTATATCGAATAAAGGTATAACCGAACCGAAGACATGCGGTGCTTTAAAGTACCAAACATGCAGGGTCGCATGCAAATAAAGCAGTCATGTTTTAAAACACATCTATTATCAATTCTCTCCAACTTTGTTCTCTTTCCGTCGTCCTGGCTTCTTCCTTTTTTGAAAACACTTTCTGCTCCACTAACTGAAGGCACACAACCAGTTCTTATTTCCTGGAACAGCAACTCGACTTTCTCTCTCGTCTCTAATAGTTTAATGAATCGCTATGCGGGATCATGAGGACTGGAACGCTTTCCTGTTGTTTCCTGGCACAGATGCCAGTGATGACTGACCCTGTATGTCGTCTAAAGGAGGGTCTTTCCCAAAAGCTTGAACACAAGAAGAAAGCTGTCAGAGAACTCAAGAACGCAGGAAACGTAAAGAAAACTTTTTCCACCCTCTCCCCCTAAAAAAGCTTTTCTTTCTCCAGTGAAGTCTGAACTTACTTTTCCGCAGCATTTGGGTCTTTCCCATTGGACATGTTCCCTCTGCGGGCGGCGCGCCGCGAACACCTGTTAGGAAGCCAGCAGCAGATCCTGTCCGCATTCAGGAAGAGCTACGACTAGACGCGGAGCTCTGAGGGTGACATGGAAACAGGTTTCCTCTCGATCAAATTCTGGCAGAGCATTCAGAGGTGAAGGCACGCACTCATCTGTGCGGAGCTTACTGTTGGAGCATGCGCATTAGAGGCGCGCTGACTCCTCCTCGCTGACTCTATTGACACACGCGCGCGCGCGCGTACTTACACACACAGTCATGTTTTCATCATTTGTGGGGACTTCACATTGACTTGCATTAATTTCTACAGCCTAACCCTTACCATAATCCTAACCCTAACCATCACATACCTAATCCTTACCTTAACCTTTATCCTAAACCTAACCATCACATACCTAACCACTAACCCAAAAACAACAATTTCCCTCATGGGGACCAAGAAAATGTCCCCACAAGGAGCAATGGTCCCCATAACCCCGCATTGTAGACAGAAATAGGTTCCCATAAGGATTTAAAACCCTAGTACACACACACACACCCACATACACACGCCCATAAACGCACACACACACACACAGGAGCATCAGGCGTTCATCCAAACTAATTAGAACATTTTAACAAAAATAAATAAATAAATACGTGGAATTTATGCTTTAATATTAGAATCAACTGAGTAAAAAAAAAAAATAATTTTGACATTTTATTATTTTCTTTTAGTAAAATCATTTTTCAGCTTTCATTCTTGTTGGGATAATTCAATTGGTTGAAGTGAAGTCATAATAATACCTGTAATGTAGAAAGCTGACGCAGCTTCTGACGCCTAAATAAACAACGAGGCGCTCAGCGGCTCAAATGTAATTTCGAAATGCAAACACTTGAGGGCGATGTTGACACATCTATGCGGTGAGCGACGAGGCTGGGTGAAGCACTGACGCTGACTCAGTCGATACTTTTCATCTTAGTTTTCAAAACGAGGTGGAATTAAATAATACACGTTTCTGAGGAACGATAGAATAGAACAGGGGCGTCAGACTAGCTTTCATTGTGGGCCATATATCAAACATCTGAATGTTCTTAACAGGCCTGTTGTGCCAGAACGCATTGATAAAACCCATTAAACAGTAAAAATATTAATAAATATCTGTGACTGGATTTTGTGACTGTTTTGTGGGGTTTTTTTGTAATCAAACTCACAGATTTTGTGTTGCTGATTCTGAAATATTTGTAAGGAATTTTTATGATATTTGTGCTAATGTATGATGTTTAACGTGGCTTTGCATTACTTGTCATATCTATCACGGACTATAACTTGACATCAGGTAAGGCTGAGACAGCAGTCACTAAAACCCAATGTTTTTGACGAACTTTGAGAAAACTTTGCAATAAAATCAGAAAGAAATGTGGGGATTTGTTGACTTTGTGGGAATTTTGGGAACTTGTGAAAAATGGAGGGACCTGTTGACGTAATTTGGAGTCCTGGTGAAAAATAAATATACTATAATTGAGGATACTTGACGCCACGCTAATCATGAGTATACTTAAAGTGTGTTCTTTTGGAACAACTAATTTTGTACTAAGTGTATTTTAAAAGTAATTAAATTGTAGAAAATCACAATTTAAAGCATACTAAGTGTAGTGAATCATGCTTCTTTGGAAAAGCTAAAGTTATACTTTGCATACTTTAAGTATATGGCTTTTTATGTCATATAAACATGCTTGATTAGAATATCCTAAGTGTAGTATTTTTGTGATCAAATTACATTTAAAATATATTTATAATATATTCTAAGTGTATAAGCGTTACATATTTTATACTGTATATTAGTAGTGTGATCATATTATGCTCCAATTAAACTTTTGGTTTACTGTAACTGCCAATGAAGTACACTTTTTACTTATTTAATATCTTATTACTGTGGTTTTCCACTTTGTAAATTTGTGATGACAAAGTAGAAACAAACTTTGGCTTAATTACTGGGAGGAAGGGAACGTAATACGAGTTTGGAGGAGGTGTTTTTGAATTCCTTCTGAAACTCCCTGAACCAGGACTCTGGTTCAAGGCCACAGGTGTTTCATTGTAAGAAGGCTGAGAGAAACTCCCTGAGATGCCGAAAGGAAAATGGTGAGACGTCATAGACTTCACTTCCTCCTCTACTTCTCTCTCAGCAGAGTCGACCTCCAGAGACACTGATAAAATTTAAATACCAGAATCTTGTTTGTTCTACAACTTGAATTATTTAAGCTTTGTAAGCATGTATTAACTAATTACATTCAATACATTCTAGAATTGATTAGATTATGTAGACAATAATTAATTTTAAGGCATACCAGTCGAGGATATAACTATTTGATCCCCCACTAATTAAAATTAAAAAAAAAATAAATAAATGAAACATCTCAGAATTTTATGCCAGCTTTATTTTAGCAGTGACATATAGCATATCAAAAGAAAAACTGAGAAATTACATAAAATGAGAAAGAAAACATAATTTGCATTTTATTGAGGGAGATAAGTATTTAACCGCCCAATGAAACATCATTTAATACTTGTTGGCAAAACCCTTGTTGGCAAGCACAGCAGTCAGACGTTTCTTATAGTTCTTCATAAGATGTGTACACACTTCAGGAGTAATTTTGGCCCACTCCTCTCTGCAGATCATCTCCAAATCCTTGAGGTTTTGAGGCATGCGTTTGGAAACATGAAGAATCAGTTCTCTTCATAGATTTCCTATGGGATTGAGGTGAGGAGACTGGCTAGGCCATTCCATGACCTTGATATGCTTCTTCTGGAGCTACGTCTTTGTTTCCTTGGCTGTATGTTTTGGGTCATTGTCATGCTGGAACAACATCCATGAACAATTTTCAGTGCCCTGGTGGAGGCAAGGAGGTTGTCATCCAAGATTTTGCTATACGTGGAGCTGTTCATCTTCCCATTGATGCGGTGAAGTTGGCCTGTGCTCTCAGAGGAAAAACAACCCCATAACATAACACTTCCACCACCACGCTTGATGGTGGGGATGGTGTTCTTAGGGTCATATTCTATATTTTTCTTCCTCCAAACATGTCGAGTTGAGTTGCGGCCAAAGAGCTCAATGTTGGTCTCATCCGACCACAGCGCCTAATCCCAGGCACTCTCAGAGTCATTAATATGTTCATTGGAAAACTTGAGGTGGGGCTGGACATGAGCCCTCTTGAGCAGAGGAACCTTGCGGGATTTTAAACCATTACATCTCGGCGTATTACCAATGGTTTGTTTGAAGGCTGTGGTTCCAGCTGCCTTTAGATCATTAACCAGCTCCTCCTGTATAGTTCTTGGCTGCTTTTTAATCTTTCTCATGTTCAGCGAGACTCCACGAGGTGATATTTTGCATGGAGCTCCAGGCCGAGGTCGATTGACAGTAATGTACTTCTTCCACTTCTGAATACCAACAATTGTCACCTTCTCATCAAGCTTCTTACTTATGGTTTTATAGCCCATTCCAGCCTTGTGTAGGTCAACAATTCTGTCCCTGATATCTTTAGACAGCTCTTTAGTCTTGCCCATGGTGGAGATGTTGGAGTGTAACTGAGTCTGTTAGCAGGTGGCCTTTTATACAGCTGACAATTTGGGACCAGTGTCTCTAATGCAGGTAATGACTTCACAGAGACTACGGTGCATCACTGGTCTGTAGGAGCCAACATTAGTCATGGTTGTTAGGGGATCAAATACTTATTTCCCTCAATGAAATGCAAATTATTTTTTATTTAAATATTACTTAATTTTCTAGGTTTTCTTTTTGATATTCTAAGTCTCACTTTAAGATAGCTTAAAAATCACTGACTGTTTAAAATAAGTGGGGGATCAATTACTTATTTCCTCCGCTGTATGTTGGAAATATTTGCTACCTTTGATAAAAAAGCTTAAATCTATGAGAGCAGTTGTGCTAGTTTTGATTTCCAAAGCATAACAAGTCAGTTTATCACAATTCAGCCAAAGTTATGAAAAGACGTACTGCAGTCTGATTTTTATTGTTAATGTGTGAAAGAAAATAAAAGGTGTGACATGTCTTTTGCTTAAGGTATTTGCTTACTGGGGGGATTTATTTCGTACTTCATTTATTTCGCCTTTTCATATTGATGTTGTTTAAATGCAATCGTTTTGCTGTGTCTGAAACAATAGATAAAATAAAAAAAACAATATTCAAGCAGATAACTGGAAGTAACACATGGCAACGTTTATTTTCGAACGAGGAACTTCTTCTTTTTCACAGGGCCAGCTCACAACAAGCCCTCCACCAATGGCGATTTGTTATATTTGCTTTATCTTCAGATTTACAACCAAACAGCCTCCAACACACAGGAGCAAAATCACACCAAAAGTGTCTAACAATCTTAAATCTAGAGTATTATTAATGCCTGTGTCTGGAACACCACAGGTTTCCTTTATGTTTTCTTTTGGGGGGGATAATTCTAGATTTTTCCAAGACTGGGGGTCCGGACCCCACCACCAACACCCGGGATTTTCACCTATGTGCCTACATGGTGAAAAGTAGATGACCACTAAAGGTAGTATGACGATTTTGATTGTCAAAAATCCATGAATTAGCAAACATTTGCAAATGTACAACGTCTCCAATTTCTAACAGTAGTGAGACGCCATTAGAAGCTTTGTGAGCACCAGAAGGCTGAGACGTATATGATGTAAAGATTTTCTCTCCATTCTTGAATAACACAGCAGATGTAGGATTGGTAGAACTTCCACCTCCATGTATGTGGAACTCAAAGTGATAAACTCCTCTTACTGGTGCAGTGAACAGCCCTGTGGAGAATCATTATCAGAATTAGAAACATTTTCCTAACTTTACTTTCAGAACAAATTTACCATATTTTAGTTACTATTGCATACATACACAAAGGAACATATAAGGAGTAAATTGCAGCACCTGTATTTGGGTTGTAGGCATTTCCAATATTAGTAAAAACATTTCTGAAGATCAGAGTTATATGGGTGTTGAACGGTCCAATGTATCCATGATCCGGAAATGGCAACAAAGAGGCAGAGAAAGCCAGTTGTTTGGCTGAGAGACAGACAGACAGACAGACATGGGACATCAAAGACTGTTATACAGGAGGTAAAAGTTTTAAGCATTGTAACATTTGCAACAGTTACAATTGTTTTAACAACCCTACTGATATGATAAATCCAACTAATTCATATGTACCAGAAAACAGAAAATAATTCTGCCCAATAGTTATTTTCTTAGAGGTGTTGACAGGTCATCACATGCTTTTAGGTAAAATCCACTCACGGGTAGATTGCACCAGAGAGCATTTAAACGGTCCACAGTAAATCTCTAGTACAGTTTCTATGGTTTAGTAAGTCAGAACCCCAGTTGGGGCATTGTTTTGGCCCTGATGGTGATTTTATGCCTGAGCTGAAAATTGTTATTTTGAGGGATTCTAATGACAAATGACAAAAGTGCAAGTGGAAGTGTCATGCATTCTCTGATGAGATGCCAGAGACAGCATTTCATCAGAGGCGGCATGTCATGCTCTCATGTCCAATATCATAGTGTGTGCATGTGTAGGTGTGTGTATGCGTGGCCATGCATTTAATTCATGTATAGCATTTCCTAACAAATACTACTTTGTAAAGATGTGCTGCTCCTTATGGGGGTTAAGATTTTGGACTAATAAGAGGCTAAAGTTAAGTGCTCCATATTTATTTGTTTAATCTCAAGTGTGTTGCAATGACAAGTTTCCGTCAGAGTTCACAAACCTTCTCCTTCTCTCTTCAGAGCCTCCACTTGGTGTTCAGTGTTGCTTGCCTTTTTTCTAACAGCAGCCAGTTCTGCTGCCTGAGCTGAAATTAGAGAATCACCAATAAAATTAAATCAATTCAAAGATTTTCTTTGCAGTAATTACTCTGATGCATTGCTTAGTAGAAAAAAATGAATTTGTTTGGAACAGAAATTTCTTCTTGCTTCTAAAGCTGTTGTAGTTCATTTAAATCTATTTGCAGTGCTTTTATTGACATTTATTATTTACCACACAGACTTTAAAGAGTATTGGTACAGTGGCTTGACAGAAATACTTCTAATTAATTGTTTTCATATTTCGTCACATTATGACCACAAATACCTTACTTGGCTTTACAAGGAATTTAATGACAGATCAACACAAAGTAATGTAAAGTAATAATGTGGTAATGCGTAATATTTAAAACAAAGCCAACAGAAAAATATAAAATAAAAATCCTGAATCAAAGTTCTATTAGTTCACAATGAAGAGTTAGTTTATCAAGTACAATCTAAAAAAATATTACAATAAAATTTGTGGCTATAATGTGAGAACATAAGTAAAAGTAATGGGGTGTAAACACTTCTACAAAGCTCTGTAGAAAAAGTTTCTAGTAAAACTTTACTACATACCTTGGTCCTGATCCTTCAGCTCTTTTACCCGAGTTTCTTGTACTAAAGAAAAGAAAACACTAAAATGTTTTAATTGATTCTGTCGTATATTCAAAATCATCTTTATTTCAAACTGTTGGTCTAATAAAATCAGAACCTTGGTACCGTTGGTTCAGGGATTGCAGCTCCATGGTCTTCACTGATAATGATAATAAATAATTAAAACTCTGAACTGTAATGATCATTTCACCAATAAGGATCAGTTGATTCAAACACTGTAACTCTCTGTAAACATACCTTCATTGTCTCTCTGGAGGTGCTGCACCTCCACCTTCAGTGCAGCCACCCAGGCGCTCATCTCTCTCAGAACAGCATTGATGTCCTGTGTGCAGGTCTGCTGCTCAGTCAGACGCTCTGCTTCTCCCACTTGTCCCTCAGTTTGCCTCACCTGTGACAGAATGTCATTGTCAGACTGAGCTTGCAGCTCAGCTGTAGAGACAGAGCAGACTAGCAGCAGCAACGGAAAAAACATTTTCATTTCCATCCTCAGTGTCTCTGGAGGTCGACTGCTGTTTGAGACTTAAAGACGAGCCTTACATGTTAGAGATTATTATTACTGATTAATTATTAATAACTGTTTAATAATAGACAGTTATTGATAATAGAAATAAGGTCAGCTTATTTCTATTATCAGAAATAAGATGATAAGACTTGATACTTTAGACTTGACCTATAAAAAAGGATAATCTAGGATCATAAAGGATATTATAACCTGTTTGTGGGAATGTGATTCTTTTTTTAAAAAAGTTTATATGGTGGGGAAAAGACTACTTGAAGTCCAAAGGACTCAAATTCTTATTTCAACTTGCATATAATTAAACTTCACTCTTAACAGCAGCTCAACAGGAAGAAATTAGTTGCAATTTGCTGAGATGAGTCATCATCTCAACATCACTGTAGTTGGTGACTGCACTAACATTGCTATAAAGGCATCCTCTGTAAATGAATGCACATTTATGAATAAAAAGCATTGTCATTCTGTAAATGTCCAACTTATATGTGATGCGGAAAAGTACCTTGATGACTAGCAACTGGTTGGCCTGGTTCAACATGATTTCTTCATACTGTGGAATAATTGATCTCCCCACTCAATACAATGGACTCGGGGCATTCGTCCATTTTTTAATCTCGGCTGAAAACTCATCACTTCATCTCTAAATGTTATTCATTGTTTCCTATTTTATATGTGTTTTTTTTAATTGTATGGCTTTTATTTTGTCAAAGTGACCTTATTGTGCTCAATAAAAGGCATTCAGTAGTTAACAGTAAGTAAAAAAAGTTAAAATTTTCTCTAGCAACTTTCAAGGCACTGCAATACAGGACATTACCAGTCCAGATCACTACAAGAAAAGTTACAAAAAACAAAAATACAAAAAACAATGATCTTAAATCAAACCTCAGACTGATCCGCTGCCTAAAGGAACCTCAGACTGAAGATCTTTCGGCCTCCAACTCACTTAAACTGGCTCTTCTAAATATCAGATCTCTCTGTGCTAAAGCTCTATTAATTAATGACTTCATCACTGAACATAATATTGATGTTTTATTTCTGACAGAAACATGGTTGAATGACAATAATGAACCAGCCGTACTTATCAAATCTGCGACTCCTACCTACAATTTTTAAAGTGAGAATAGAAAACATCAAAAAGGAGGAGGCGTGGCTTCAATATTTAAGAATATCATAAATTGTAATAAAATCTCATTGGGTCATTTCACGTCTTTTGAGTATCTTGGAATTGAGACAAAAGGCCACAAACGAACTCTGACACTAACTTTATACAAAACTCCAACATACGTGGAAAATTTCTTTACTGACTTGAAGCTTCTATCTCTCATATGCATTGATTATGATTGTTTAATAATTGTCGGTGATTTCAACATTCATATTGACAAACCGCAAGACAGAGGTACAAAAAAGCTCTTTAATATATTAGAGAGTTTTGGTCTAACACAACATGTCAAACAAGCAACACACACTCGAGGTCACACACTGGATCTGGTTATCAGTAAGGGTGTGAATATTTCCAATGTCTCTGTAACTGATGTCGCCTGTCGGATCACTTCGCTGTCATCTTTG